>JAFMSR010000006.1:6792978-6809080 GCA_022818135.1 Saxidomus purpurata
TTTGTTTAGCAATTATGGTACTTTCAATCACACCATGGTCAACCATGGTCATTGACAGTGACTATGGTTGAACAGTGGTATATTCTGTTTGACCAATGCCAACTATGGTTGATCAAAACTGCCGGTCATTGACTTGTAACAGTCAAACATCTCCTGGGTCACTGGTTTGAAATGGTTAACCATAGTAAACAGTGGACTCTTTGACTGTGACTATTTAACCATCTACAACCATGGTTGTATACACCATAGTCAACCGTGTTTCATTATCATTGTAATTACCTCCCTTTAGTTAACAATTTATAGTTTAAAGAAGCATCTATATTTCTTCTGACAGTTTTGTATTTCATCTTGTTATAAACATTGAGGATGTATTTGTTTATGATTGAATTTTAACATACAGACTGATGTTTAAAAAGCATTAAAGACAATTATTTAGTTTTAGTGGTTTTATAAAGGGCCGGCCTGACTTATACCATGCTGAGACCTGGTCTCCCATCAATGACTTAAAGTAGAATTTGAATGCCAAAATGTGGGAGATAAAATTTACCCGACTGCAATTTCCAGTCACTGATTGCCAAATGGATTTGATTGGTTGCTGAAAGTAAGTCAACAGTGGTGACCAATGAGAAAACAATTGTTCTGGCGTGTTTTGATTTTTATGTATCAAATAGTTTTATTATTGAATATTGTTTAATTGTTACAAGCAAAAACTTTCTTTACCTAATCAGAAAAATATCTTAAGCAGTTATATTGCTGTTACATATTTTTAAGACCTACAACTATAGCTAAAGTCAAAACATTGAGAAAATTTATTACCTCCCTTTAATAAGCACCAAAAAGTCAATTTTTATCAAAACTGGCTTTTAAAACTTCTTAAATGCTTTTAGATGCATATATTATTGCAAGAAACTTTTGAATGTGTTTTACTATTTAAAATTTATGTCCGATTCCAAGTTTCACTCACTTCTATATTACTTCAGTGCCATTAGGCCAGCATTTTTTTATCTTCTGGTTTACGGGACCGCCGACTCTACTTTTTGGTGAAATCAAATAAAAATAAAAGTCCCTTTCCGTAATTTTATTTTCATTTTGTCCGCCGCTCCGTTTCCTAAGCGTAAAACGAAAATAATATTTTTTACGGTATAGTAGTGTTATTTTGATTCATCGGGCTCAAAAGATGCTTTGTTTTAATATTGGTTCCCGAGTTTACCTGTGTCGTTGTTTCTTTATCGATGCGTGGCCGGGATACACTCCATTTTAATGGCGGACAACACAAATCGCAAGCATGAGTTCGCAGTATTTTAAATTGAAAATTATCAATGTTACGAAAAACAAAGAAGAATCCTTTATCAGGAGTTTCAATTTAGAATCGTCTGTCATTGATGTTGTTAATTATCTTCTCGACACTGAAAACACACTAGTTACGCATGTGTATGCGGACGATTCGGCTGTGGGTGCCGAGACAAAGTTGTATGTCCTGAAGGATTTTGGGTTTGTTGATTTCATGTACTTTAGTATTTTTTAATATTAAAATCAATTACTGAATGAATATATTGGTAATAAAATGAAGTGAAAATGTTTTATTGTCAGAGTGCAGAATAAAGAATTAAAACATCGGCTTACGGTCACACATCACTTGTAACAGAAATAAAATGAACAAAGTCTAGACAAATTGAGAAGATTTCGACCATGGAGCAACTTGGATTATATTTATAAAGAGTCCTGTATAACAATTGATGGCCGAGTGGTTAAGGTCGCTGCCTATGAATCACTTGCCCCTCATCGATGTGGGTTCGAAACCTTGCTTAGGGTGTAGAATTCTTCATGTGAGGAAGCTATCCAGCTAGCTTATGGAAGGTCGGTGGTCGTCTGTATTTTATTCTAAAACACTACAAACCACATTATTCATACAAGCAACAACTAATAAACTGCTATATATCCAATAATAAGGTACAAAATAGGTTAGAATAATTAATTAATGGCCAAAATATTGTTTTTTTGAAGGCTTATGAAAATAAAAAAATCGACTCTTTTCGGCATTTTATTTTTATTTTTTTGGTCGACCGCTCTAAATTGTAACTTTTATTCCCCCCGACTCAATTTTTTTTAGAAATCTCCCGTAAACCAGAAGATAAAAAAATGCTGGCCTTATACACATGGCCTCCCTCCGCTGCTATCTTCGAACCGAGACAAAATCTCATCTTTCTCAATAATAAGGCCGGTTTCCAATTTTTTTTTTTATTAATTTTCACAAAGGTGATGTTTGAAATTTATTCTGTATAACTTTTAGAAATTCTGAACTTTAAAACATTGGAAATAATAACTTTGATAAATGACAACAAATTTTATGTAACTTTTTTTTTTTTCGAAAATTGTTTGTCTTCACAGTATATTTTACAGTATAATGTGGTGCCCAATTATACTAAGGTGAATCTATTGTCAGCTGTGGTCATTGTTATCACTGGTTCTGGAACAATGGTCAACAATGGTCAAGTCAAAGCTAGGTTGACGATGGTTAGCAATGGTTCATTTCGCAGGGCCAATACCAATGATATTATGTATGTAAAATTCATTTCAAGGACAGTAACTCTGTAAGACCTGAATCTAAAGACTCATAACTCGCATTCAGTATAATTATTCTCTTAATTAAATAACCATTTGAATGTGTAATGTTTAATTTCAATAGCAAGATATGTTTAAAACTGGTTAATTCCAACTGATTTTAAAACCAAGAGCAATAAGTCTTTTATAAATAATAATCATGTGTTACCAAATGTTGACAAGACAACAGGCAACATCAGGCAATCACAATAAGTGACCTAAAAACAACAGTTAAATCTTTTTTAATCAATTAATGACTATTATAAATGTCATGCAGAAATCTTAAACAGTTAAAAAATCATTTAATATATGAAATCCCAATTTGTTTCATTATAACATGATTTATTCTATATCAATTGCATTCTTGCAACTTATTTTTTACTGTCACAATTAAGAGATTACTGTTTAGGGAAGTCTTGACCAGACTGTTTTACTGGCGTGGTTTAAACCCTCAACCTCTAGGGGTCTGGGAGACACCTGTTCTACCCAAACACCACTATGCCATCTTCATTTCTTTAAGAAAAATAAGTTTAAACAGCATCTTCTGGTTTAAATATCAATGTCTACTAAAAGATCTAGCATTATCACTTACAATAAATAATTGATACCTCACTTTTTACTATAAACCTGTAGTATTGAACAATGAATGCAAAACTAAAAATGTCTTTCTCATGGTATTCTGACTTGTTTAAGAAATTTAGCACAGGTGATTCAATTGTCATTAATTTCAAACAAGCGGCAATCAAAAGTACAATAATTCTATGGTGCCTTAGAATATCTCACTTGTACCACTGTAATCACAACGGTCTAAACACGCAAAACAATAATCCTATAACTATATGTTTTATCCACACTCTGTCCAAATTTTCCGAAAGATGACAACATCTCAATTTTCCTCCTTATAAAAGTATAAAATGATCTAATGTTAGAACAATAGTTCCAATCGCAAAATCACCATAGAGGCACTGTTGACGGTAATAGTTATACCAGCATGAACGACACACTCTGTAGAGCTTGTATTAACTTAACAAGTTTTTATTAACACTGATCAATACGCTGTCGTAAAACATTAATGACCATTTTAGACAGGCAGATACATATTGTCATCAACAAGGCTTGAGATGCTTCCTAATAAATGGGTCACAGAGAAATTAAGTGGTTTAATACAAGAAAAGACGGAAAAAAAATGGAATTACAGATGGTCGAATATCTCAATAAACCCCACCATGAAGCAAGTTAATTTCCTAAATGAGAATTGTCCATCTTTCCATTTGGGCAGACTGCCTTAAATTTCAACATGCAAGGAGGTTCTCATTTAATTTAAGCTAGTTTGTTTTTAACTTTTACCTGGAATGGCCTTAACCCACTCGTACATAATGCCTACTAAGATTCAAGCAGCAAAGCGCTGTAGCAGACAAGAAACACAACAGAGAAGCAGACCACAAACACAACAGAGAAGCAGACCACAAATACAACATTGAAGCAGACAACAAATACAACATTGAAGCAGATGACAAAATTTATACAACATTGAAGCAGATGACAAATACAACATTGAAGCAGACAACAAACACAACAGAGAAGCAGACAACAAATACAACACTGAAGCAGATGACAAATATAACAGAAGCAGACGACAAATACAACAGAGAATCAGATGACAAATACAACATTGAAGCAGATGAAAAATATAACAGAAGCCGACGACAAATACAACAAAGAAGCAGACAACAGAGAAGCAGATGGCAAATAAAACAGAGAAGCAGATGACAAATATAGCAGAGAAGCAGACCACAAATACAACAAAGAAGCAGACAACAAAGAAAACAGAGAAGCACATGACAGATACAATAGAGAAGCAGACGAAAAATACAACAGAGAAGAAGACGACAAATACAACTAGAACTGTCACAAGAGTGACGAATTATACCCCCACAATACAGCTTTGTCACAGAAGTATGGCAACCATAAGAAAGGAATGGCCACAAGGACATAGAGTTGAGTTATTATACAATAACTTGTGTAAATGAGACCTTGACCTTTGACCTACTGACCCCAAAGTCGAACTTGACTTGTATTTCATGATGTTACAGCTGTGTACTGAAAATTATTTAAATCGGTCAAGCCTTTCATGAGTTATCATCCGGACACTGTTTTACAGTTCAGAGTCACTGTGACCATGACCTCTGACCTACTGACCCAAAAGTCGAACCTGACCTGTATTTCATAAAGTTGCACGTGTGTACCAAAAATTATTTAAATCCGTCAAGCCTTTCATGAGTTATCATCCGGAAACTGTTTTACAGTTCAGTCACTGTGACCTTGACCTTTGACCTACAGACCCCAAAGTCGAACTTGACCTGTATTTCATAAAGTTGCACGTGTGTACCAAAAATCATTTAAATCGGTCAAGCCTTTCATGAGTTATCATCTGGAAACTGTTTTACAGTTCAGAGTCACTGTGACCTTGACCTTTGACCTACTGACCCCAAAGTTGAGCTTGACCTGTATTTCATGAAGTTGCATGTGCGTACCAAAAATTATTCAAAAGGGTAAAGTCGTTCATGAGTTATCATCCGGAAACCATGAAAAGCAACAGACCAACCGGCAAACCAACAAGCTCACTCCTATATACCCCCTCCCCAAACTTCGTTTTGTTGGGGTATAACAATGAAGCAAATGACAAATACAACAGAGAAGCAGACGACAAATAAAACAGAGATCAAGATTTAAGTTGTCAGTTTTCTCTGGATCACAATTCTGCAATACACCAATAAAAATATGACTTGCACAAATTGGAAGTCAGAAAATCTCATTCTATAATATTTAATCTAGGTATAAAAAAATGAGTGCAGTGGTTTCGGAGTAGCAGACATCAATGCAAAGACTGATGCCTCTGGTAAAGACTCAACAACTAAGTAACAGAATGCATTTCAGGTTTTACAGCTATTCAAACTGGTGACCTAGTTTTAAATTGCCTGCCTCATTTCCAGACAGATGTGGTTCTGTAAATCTCTGTTTGCTGACAGAATGCACAATTAAAATCAAACCCTCTTTTCACATCTCTCTTCATATGGTTCCCATCATGCAAAATTGCTTTAAATAAAAAGACAACTAAATTACACTCTGGCCTGAAACAATATCAATAAATTTACAGCAGGGAGGCAGTAATTGTTCCCAATTTTATTATCAAATTCTCCTTCATGTGATACAGAACTACTACAATTAGTGAGCATTTTCATTGTCATCTAATGCAGTTGCTGTTTATCCATTTTTTTTCCTTCACACTAAAATCCCATAGAATAATTACAAACCTGTTGTATTGGATGTTAAAATCAGTTCTTAGTACTTCAGTATATAAGGTACTTTTTACACAATAAAAAATGAGTAGGGTACATCGTTTTGATAAGATGACAAACATTAGGGAGTCTAAAAGACAGCTATACCCCCCCCTCCCCCCTGTGGCATGAAGAAATGTCAAGGATGACCTTTGACCTTCATCTTAATCAGCACAGTTGTTACATGGTTCTGCATAACCTCAACATCAATTGACATTTCATATAAGGTTATTAACAAGAACTGTCCACAAGACAGCACCCTTGACCATTTGAAAAAATTGATAAAGATGGTGAAGATGTCAGTGGTAAAAATATATTTAAAGTATCCCCTTAGAAAAAAGTCAGTGGAATACCAGCGGTTTCCAGTGGTTTCCAGTGGAATTCCACTGGAAAAGTAATTTCTTGATTATTCCACTGGAATTCCAGTGGTATTACCACTGACATTCCACTCACAGTGGAGTCCACTGGAATTCCAGTGAAGTCCTTTGGAATTCCAGTGGTATTACCACTGACATTCCATTCACAGTGGAGTCCACTGGAATTCCAGTGGAGTCCTCTTGAATGCCAGTGGACTTCACTGGAACCAAATTTTTATCAATACCACTGGCTTTCAACTGACCAGTGGCATTATTATGAAATTTTACTGTAATGTAAAACAATCAAAATGAGAATGTGCAGTTTGACCTAGGTCCAGTGAAAAATGCTGCTTCTTTTGCGTACACAAGGTTAAGTGTGGATGAATGACAGACAACAGACACCAGGCAATCACAATAGCTCACCTTAATTTAATCCTGATTAAGAAAATTATAACTTTATATGCTTTATTAGCAGTATCACAATATGTGTAGCTTAACTATACCAAATTAAAAGTGTATACATTCCTGAATAAACTGAGTTAATGATCTTCAATAAATAAATATCTAGTACTTTAGCAAAAATGCTCATTTTGTATACTAAATAAACAATAAACTGAAACCAGCATGTTACAAAGTCTGGGACACTTAATCCTTATCCAAGGCCAACACAGAAGTACTGTATAACAAACATAACCTATGTAATACAGTTTGAAACATTTACCGAAAAATCTTGAATTTGTGTATCAGGTTTTTAACATGACTTTTCAGTAAATGTTTTCAACTGAAGATATTTGTTATTCACTACATGGTATGTCTACCAAGTATTACTTAATTAAGTTAAGTTGCAATGAAACATAAAAATTATGTCCCAGGTTTAGTTATTTTCATCAGTACACATTTCTTCATCATGTATTCAGAAGGTACAAGTTTCATCCCTTGCTCAGATTTGGTCTGCTTGAGCTTGATGTGTGTTCTTGTTGAGAATTTTTTTCAATATTTTGAAATATTCTGTCATATGAACATAGCACTGCTTTTCACACATGTATCTACAAATGTCATTGGAACATTATCAAACATGATGAAGAACTGCACAGTAGCAATTTTTCCACCCTCAAGTAGCATGGCATACTAGTTTCTACTCTGAAATATTCCTGGGGGTAGAAGACCTCTTTTCCTCTCTGGTATTTTACCACAGCTGCTTGCTCAGAAATCACTGGCTTTGCTGTTTGTCTCTTTTCCTCTGTGAGGTGTATCAACTGTTTTTTAAGCATGGAAATGGTCTTACCACCAACTTTGCTGTCCCTGAAATCACATTTTTCTATCAACATGTGCATATAAAAGTCATTATATTGATATTTGAGAAAAAGCTTTGAAAAAAGACCTGCTTGTACTAGTATATACACTGACTATTCTATTTACAGTTGCACTTCTAAAAAAAAATAAAGTTATTCAGTGTCATGGTTTTTAAATAAATGAAAATATTCATAACTTCAAATCATCCATGTATATAAATAGACTTTGACAATTAGTTTATACTAATTATTTTAGCTTGATTGTGAAGAAAGCTTGTAGCTTATCGAGTCACTCTCGAGTCTGTTTCCTGGAAAAACAAGTACTGGTGTCATATGAGGAGGTACGGCCGTGACCTTGGTGGGGCTTGAACCCGCAACCTCTGGGATGAGCGGCAGACACCTAAACCTCTACACCACCACTCACTTTGAAAATTGATATATCAGACTTGTACAAACTCTTACCTGGTAATCCTTGAAGACAGGCGATCAACCAGTACTTTCAGTGTATGTTTTTTCCATGTATTTTACAAGTCTTGGCGGAGCTTTAGTTTATCCAACTGCTAAACTTGACTGCAATGAAGAAATCAACAGACTTACCCTTTGTTTGTTTTAATACAGCTAATACAGCTAGTGTACATCATGTTTTTGTGTGTGCTTCATGTCCAAAACCCCTGGCAAGAATTGAATGAAACTTCACAGGAGTCAGTTGTATTGACTGGTATCAAACCTGTGTGTGCATGCTCTCATCATGTTTTGTAAAGATTTTTTTTCAGAGTTATGGACCTTTGTTCCTTTTCAATACAGTACAAGTCATATGAACATTTTTTGTGCAGCTTCATCTTTGATTTAAACCCCTCTTCAAGAACTGAATTTCACCAGAGTGATTGGTACCCAGACTAGTTGTATTACAATATAATCAAATGCTTTAATTCCCATTCAAATGCCTTAAATTAGTTACATCACAATCAGTTCTATTTTTTTCTTAATTTCACCAATGACACATATTTCTTTAGTCCTTGATTATGATAAATACTAGTGAATGTCCAAATGTTAATGCTACAGAAAAATGAGACGCAGATACTGAAATAGTTACCTGTCAGTCTGTCACTGTTGACATGCCCTGTGCCATGATCGATGTTTTTCAAATACGAATTCTAGGACTCGAATCCAACATATCAAGTTGTGAAAAATTATGTCTAAGCAGGTGCACATTCATAGTCTGTTTGGTAACCACCTAAGAAAGCATAAAACAATTTACTGTTAGTATCATTTTTGTCTATTGATATCATGTTATGACAACAATTTTTCATAAAACAACTTACCATGAATTCTGCATATTCTTACCAATTATTAGAATATATTTTTAGTGACAATGAATGAGGTCTATCAGATGATATCCACATTATCAATTATAACAAAGTCAGGATCCGAAGGTCCTATATCCCAACTAATGCTAAGTAAGGCAAGACACAGTTAATTAAAGAAAATTATTGTCCAATGTTTATTGTTGTATAATAATTATTAATCAAATACCTGGTAATTGATTCGCCAAAAGAATCATGTATATTCGGCCAATAATCTTGTAAAAACTGTTTAAAAATAGCTGAAGGGACAAATAATGATAACATTTACTTAGTCAGCAATATACAAATCATAACAACCATTAGCTCACGCAAGCTTTTGAATTGAGCATGCAGGTGCATGTTGGTGAGCTTTGGTTATGGTGGTTTTACTGTGGGAGAAACCAGAAATCCCAGAGAAAACCTACCTCTATGATAATCCATGATACCATCTGGTGACCACCCTACCATCTCACATACTACCAGGACGGGATCAAACACAAATAGCATTGATGAGAAGCGAGTGCAAAAAGCACCGCGCTAACTGGACAACCCTAAAAAAATAATCAGAGAATCATTCAAAGTTTCAAGTTAATCGCTTATAATACCAGTACAGTTGTTCCAAATTAGCTGTAGATAGAATTAACGATACTTTAAAACCATAACAGACATTAATAATGTGATATTCTAACATTGAAAATTGCCAGCAACTTCTGCATTAGTGACTAAAATGTTCCCTGGTTTAAATCCTGGCTGGTGCACTGGAAATTTCAGAAATGCTTCTCAGTGTTTCAGACTTTCCACCCAATTACAGATGAACTGGTAAGAAACCCAGATATCAGCATGTGAAAGGACCAAGGGGTCTATCCGTAAAATGAGCTACGGTCTCAGGTACCCTGATCCCCTTGTATCTGCATCTGTCTCTTCAACATGCACCTGTCAGGAGTCCTGGCAAATTCACTCAGAGAGAAGTCCCACGGTCGGCCGGGACTTGTAAACAATCAAAGAAAAAAAAGGTTCATCAATATTAACCTCAAAATAAGGTACAATGATAAAATGATACAAGGGATCACTTCATAATACTTAAAACCATCATTCAGACAAAATACAACACTGCTGGTGTTATGCATAATAAAACATAAATTAAATAAACAACTTTTGGTTCGACCAAAATAGTAAACATGGAGGACATTTTCAGGAAGTGTCATAAATGCTTGAAATGCCAAAATTAAAGTATGCACAACAATTCTGTGAATGTAAACTGTGCCAAAAGCATCAGTGTTTATCAAATTATAATGACAAATGGATTTTAATAATGGAATGACTTATTTACGCTAAAATTCAAGGTAAGCTATATCATGCAAGTAACAACTTTCGGACAGTAGATATTTCGGACAGTCAGTCATTTCAACATTTTCGATGTTGATTCTTTATTGATCGAGTCTCGGGTCAGTTTTTATAGCAGTTGTAAGAACTTTATTATGCACTCCAGATTATATTTATTAGTATAAATGTCATAATTAACCAGGTCCGAAACGTTTTTGGGACGAAAGCGTCTTGTGGGCGAAACTATATAAATTTACTTACACATATCGTGTATGCAACATAGATGATGCAAAACATTCCCCTTCGTGTTTAACTTGTATGAAGACAGCAATCACTGGCATTTTCTCGTCCTTTGCAATAAAACTTTCGTCATTGTTTTAATCACAATCTTTCAGCATGATTAATAGGGGGCGCCATTTTACAACTACAGACACTTTTTGTGACGTAATCAAGAGAGCGCGAGCGTTTAAGTGGGAGACATTGTTATTTTTACGTTTTATACATTATAAAATGTTTCATCATTTTGCTTCTGTTTGCTGCGGTATTATTTAAATCACTTTTTGTGTTTGATAAAAATCACGAGAACTGATTATTTTGCGAGAATTGGGTGGGGAGAAGCTGTGCACACAAAAACGAAATTCGATTGGTTAGTAGAATTAAAGTAGCCAATGAAATGTGTCCTTAGTAAAGATGATTCGCCGCGCTACTGGCTTCCTGGTAGAACCATGGCAGACGAAAACAAAGCGTTTTGTTGATCATACCGGTACATACTCTGACACAGATTGTAGAACCAAAGTTGGAATCGTTTTTCAGAGGCTACCTGGGACTCGAGGGCTGTTCAGAATTTTGAAGCTTGGAGGTATTCTCAAAAATATGTTTGAATGCTCGTGTTTGAATCTTTAAAATTGCAAATTATTTCTCTTAAATTATACACATTCTAAACAGTCTACAGCCACAGATCTGACTTCAATAAATTTTCAAAAGTTATATACTTAGTTATATAACTGAAAAATACTTTGCCCGGAGAGGGATTTGAACTTGTGCCCTCCAGTCACGTCAACGTCACCATAAAAGCTAGCTGGCAAGCAAGAACTATGTAGATATGTGCAGTTTGTTTCCTCTACAACACAAGTTCCGAATATTGTATATTTGAAATATCATTTCCTTCATAATCATTTTGTACGTTGTAGAACATCGCTTGCATGTTTCAGGCAAAGAGTAATTAGTCAAGGGGTTGGACAGTTACATCAGTTCAGTTACAGTACAGTTTAAGATGAGACGGATACGTTTTTAGAAGAGGACGGTACTAAAATTTTGCATATCCGGGAACTGATAAATTATTTACATTTGGGAAAGATGATTCCTCGGCTTTCATTACAGGTCTCTATGCATCTTTAACTTTAAATTTATATAACCAAGAATGGATGACTATGTAACATCAGGATTTATTTAAATGACCTGTTATATATTTATTCTTAAACTTCAGCTGTTCAAGGAGAGGGAGGATGCATGTAAATTTGGTTCTGCAGATTGTATAAAGTCACAAGGGACAGTTAATGCTCCAGGTATTTTTATAACTTTAATGAAATTGAGTTACTGATTATAACTGTTGTGAAAAGATATGTATTTTAAATGCAGCTTACTTAGCAGTTAGTTTTTTACAGTGTCCGACAATTTATTGAACAAAAATCTTGCAATATATCTGGTATTTGTCATTAAAAAGTTGAACTATCTGACTCTACAATTTAAACATTTGCATGAAGATGGTAGCAAACATTGTTTAACATTTTTGTCGAGCCGCTTACGAAAGCTTGATATAGTTCTCCAAATGACGGTTTGGTGTATGTGTTTGCGTCCGTCCATCCGAGTTTAGTTCGTCTGGGCTGTAGCTTATCCATGGATCAAGGGATTCTTAAATAACTTGGCACAAATGTCCACCATCATGAGACAGAGTGTCATGCACAATATCCAGGTCCCTAGGTCAAGGTCACACTTAGAGGTTAAAGGTCAAATTAAGGAATATCTTTGTCCAGAGCATTTCTTCTTCATGCATGGAGGGATTTTGATGTAACTAGGCACAAATGTTCACCACCATAAGTCACCTTGTTTTTAGAATTACTTCTCTTTGTAGTTTCTATAAACAGCGTGTATTTTGACCTAGATCTCTTTTTGGTAAGGAGTTGAGTCAATTTGACAGCTGGCAGGCTCTACGTGTCGTAAATTGGCAATTAGTTAACATTGTTTAACATTTTTGTTGTCTCTTACTTAAGGAAATGACAGTGTCCAGTACCTGAACTGAAGAGACAGAAAAGAGCCATCAAGGTACGTCTTCTGTAATTTTCTGTTCAGTAAAGCTCTTGTTAGGGTGAAACTTTGTACAATCATGCTGTCATTTGAGAACTGAGTCAAGAGTTAGGGTAACATTAATTTTAAGATTTAACAGGATTTCAATTTTAAGCACATTGCTGACTGGTAACTTTAATTACTCTATTACATTGTTTGAAATTTAAGCAAGGTATCACATAGTTGTGACTCAAGAAAAAGTGCTAGGAAAAGCAGCATATTTAGCCTTAGCATTTCAAAAATATAACATCAAAAACTTTCCTGCACTGTTTAATGGTGCTGACAGGAGGTACTAGATTTTTCCTCACAATGTAACCTCTTCATTTAATTCATCTGTATAAACATATTTTATTGATTTTTTAGAAGAGAGAATTTAAGAAACTAGAAGATGAGGTGATGTCCATAGAAAACTGCAGGAAAGAGAAGATAAACTTAAAGATAGGCAGTCTTCCAGCCAGTCAATCTGACATAAGTATACCAAACGGGTGCACCAGCAAACGAATGCACATAAAAGAGTGAACTAAAGCAACAGTTGTTGCTTCATCACTGTCAGCTTTAACTGAGGGAACTCTTCAACAGAGTTGGGGAACAGAACATATTCAAACGTGTGTGTTTCCAAGTGTTAGTGAAAATGAACTGATTAACTCCACTTGGACTGACAAGAGAACCATCAAATGCATGAATAATCTAAAGCCACAACTTAATGCTACAAAATTTGCTTTGCTCGAGAGAGAGTGGTGTTGGAAGTAACATCCATGGAAAAAACATTGTTCAGCAAGAAGTCATTAAAAAGTGATGATTTCAAGCTTTTTTTATTGGAACTGTGTTGGCTTTAAATTTTACAGATCAAATTGTTTGACATGTTTAATATAGTCTGATTTTGTAAAGTCTTGAAGAATTTAATGTGGGATTCCCCAGGTAGCTTTGCTCAGCACTCGTATATCATTAAGATGCGTTAAGACCTATTCAAGTATTTTCTGGGTGGCACTTAATTCTCCTTAGAAATTTCATTATTTTGTGACTTGCATGATTTTCTAGGTAAATTATGGCATTTTGTATTTGCAATGCAGTTATTAATATTACTGTCTTATTGTTTTACTCTGTAAATTATGTAAAGAGGGCTTTTTCAATTTTTATGTCCTGGAAGGATGGCATATTAAAATGCATCGTCCGTCCGAGCATACTAATAGGCATATAAATGATATATTGGGTACTATATCCTTCATTCCGTATAGGTACCCAACAAAAAAAGGGTACTTGTTGGGTAGGTCTAATGCTTAGGGTTAGTGCGCTGTTTGGTATCTTCTTATAATGGGAAGCAATGGGAGAGTACCCAGAAATAATCATTTGTAAAGTTGTTCACCCTTGAATTTTTTTGTGTCCGGGCTGTAACTTTGTCATGCATTAAAACCTTTTGAAATAACTTTGCACAAATGTTCAGCACATCAAGACTTTGTGCCGCGTGCAAGACCCATGTCCCTACCTCAAAGGTCAAGGTCACACTTAAGAGTTGGAAGGTAATGCAATCCTCTATATATGCACACATTTGTTCCGGGCTGTTACTTTATCATTCATTGAAGGATTTTAATATAACTTGGCACAAATGTTCTGCACATCAAGCAGACGTGTCACTTGCAAGAGCCACTTTCCTTCCTCAAAGGTCAAGGTCGCACAGAGTTTATAGGTAATGAAATCCTGTATATATGCGTACATTTGTGTCCGGGCTGTAACTTTGTCATACATTGATTAATTTTAAAATAACGACACAATTGTTCAGCACATGAAGACAATGTGTAGTGCGCAAAAACAACGTCCCTACCTCAAAGGTCAAGGTTGAGGGACAGCTCTTCTTTATAATTTGACATTACACTCAATACCACCAACAATAAAGACTATTGACTAAATGCTTAAATTTGTTAAATTGTAATACACACACTTGTTTCATTTTACATTTCCAACTTCAGTTGGTTAATTTGAATATTTCTAGAGAGAATGCAAAATTGTATTATCTGTTAATGAAAAAAAAAGCTGTTTGGAGCCATGTCTAGTTTTGTTTTTTGCAATGAGGACTTGTCTACTAATTGAAATATATATTTGTTGAACTAGTTGTTGAACTTAAGGTAAATATTGAATGTTTTTTAGCTCACCTGAGCACAAAGTGCTCAAGGTATGTTATTGTGATCGCCTGGTGTCTGTCGTCTGTCTGTCTTTTCACATATAACCATGTGAATGCAATAGAGGCTGCATTTTTTACTGTATCTTCATGAAACTAGAGAATGATTCACATCATGGAATTTTTAAACTGGTGCTTCCTCATACACCATTACACTCCAGGGTAGTACAACTTTAAGGCCAAATTCAAGTGGTATTGATTCCAATTGAAGATGGTATTCCACTGGAAACCAGTGGCCTTTCCAGTGGATACCAGTGGTAAAACTAGTGGCTTTCCAGTGAAATACCATACAATTTTACCACTGGATTCCAATGGTATTCCATTGGAAACCAGTGGCTTTTCCACTGGATTCCAATGGTAAAACCAGTGGCTTTCCACTGGTTTCCAGTGAAATACCAGACAATTTTACCGCTGGATTCCAGTGGAATTCCACTGGAAACCAGTGGCTTTTCCACTGGATTCCAATGGTAAAACCAGTGGCTTTCCACTGGTTTCCAGTGAAATACCGGACAATTTTACCACTGGATTCCAGTGGAATTCCACTGGAAACCAGTGGCTTTTCCACTGGATTCCAATGGTAAAACCAGTGGCTTTCCACTGGTTTCCAGTGAAATACCAGACAATTTTACCGCTGGATTCCAGTGGCATTCTGCTGAAAATCCAGTGGTATTCCACTGGTATTCCAGAGGAAATTTTCTATAGGGATAAAGTCAAAATCTTTGCCAGTATCCAAAATATTGGACTTGATACAAAGTTTAACCAAAACTTCTAAATTTAAAAGAGACATAATTCTGTCAAAAATCAATACAAAATTATGGGAATGGTCTCCCCTGGTGAAGATGCTGATGTTAAAATAAAGTAAAAGTTTCAAGTCAATACCTTTGAAAATATTCAAATTATTGGACTTTATAAAAAGAAAACTTACACACTTACGCCAATGCTCACACGAGTGAGTTACAATAGTTATTTTCTTGGAATAGCTGAGCTATAAAAATCCTTCAAAGGTCAAATGCAGTCTCATGATCTTTGACCCCTACCGAGACTTTAACCCAGAGAGGTTGGGACATAGGTTATGTACATTATCGTGATGAGATGAACATTTGACTCATTTAGTTTACAACTACCTTCTACAGGATTTATGAGATAAGGAGCAGACAAGGAGAACCAATGACCTTTAAGTGTGACCTTGACATCAAGCCGACGATATTGGACCATGGATTATGTGCCTGATCTTGAGATTAATTACATTTGACCCAAGATTCGTAAAAATCCTTTCAAGGGGTTTAGGAGAAATAGAGCTGACACAAAAAAATAGAGCAGACATAGAAATGGA
>JAFMSR010000006.1:6809580-6837582 GCA_022818135.1 Saxidomus purpurata
GTCTTCTGCATAATGTCACAGTCGGTTATTTTTTTATATTTCATGTATTAGATGATTAAACTAAAATAAGTTTGTATAATATAGTTATGTATGATATCTTGACTGGTTGCCCGAATAGGGGAGTGAATTCCAACAGCCACTATTTATGCTATTTTACAAATTACTGCCGAACAGAAAAAATGTCCGTAGTAGTTACGATAGTTTTCATAAATTCGGCTTATAAGAATCAAAATAATCTATGGCTTGCAGTGCTTCATCGAAATTGAAGCATTTCCCGTCAGTAATATGCCTGTGTAATAATTCACTCGGGCTTTGCCCTCGTGAATTATTCCGCCAGGCACATCACATCCGGGGAATGCTTCAATTTCGATAAAGCACTGCAAGCCATAGATTATTTCTTAATTACTAGTATGGCTAAACTTTAGCTAAACCTTCTAACTAATAATAGGGGCAAGAGAATTAACGGTGGTTTAAAAGAGATTAATCATATAATCTGTACTGTAATCAAATTATAGGGCAGGAATGGTAAATATGCAAGTAAATTGACCAATACAATACAAGGTTTATTTATAGACAGTATGTCATACGGTATGACTCATACCATAGCACATTCCGGATGTTACTCCAGTTCTGAATGTGAACAGTAATGCGATACTATACAGTCTCAAGATGGGGGGCTAGGGAAAAAATCTTGGCCCCTAAGAAGACGCTTGGCTGACATGTCCCTGACATTGCAAGCATTGTACTATGTCACAAATAGTCACAAATTTATACTTGTTTAGTTTCATCTTGCAACCCTTCATAGGTCTACACCATGTATGGCTTATTTAATCTTATATGCACTGCATGTAACAAAAAGAAGGATTTCAATCTGTTTCTACTGTTCTGTCTTGCACTTTAGCATACAATCAACAAATTTACTCCTGTCCATTTGTTAATGCTTAGTTGAATACAGCTTCTCAACTGCAAATTGTTTCTTTGCGTGAAAAAGATCTTAACCTTTTTCAGTATCACAGACCACTTTGCTGTCATCCTAGCATTACATATCTTTAATCGTTTTCAATTTCTGAACATCTGTCAACAGATTTTTTATCTTTCACAGAAGCAAAATCTTGGAATTCCTGTTGCCTTCTAGCAAAAGTCTCAGCAACCAATAGTGGAAACACAAGAGTGGCTTCAGCACAGATCTGTAAAAATGTATATAAGAAGTACATAACGATGCAACAATTATTTTACATGTACATGTAAAACACTAGCTAAGGGCTTAGCGCCTTAGAAAATATGTAATTTTCGCAAAAATTGTAATTCATTTATCTTCAAAGAGAAATAAAAACAGAACTGGTTACTAGTATCTGCCAGCTTGACTGATAAGTTGAGGAGAGTAAACTTTTTCAGTGCATCAGCCCAAAACAGACTTTTATCTATCTGTTACAATGAGTAAGTAATAAATGATCATCATTAGCAATATAGATGTATTTTTGAGTAACGGTACAATGGACTGTATATTAGTTTTAGAGGAAATTTTAATGATTTTACATGTACCTAGTTTATTTGTAAGAAAAAAGAAGTATTTCTATGAATTTCTGACATTAACCACAACAGATACAATGTACATAAACTCTCATAATATCAAATTTGTGTAAAATAAAAGCTTTATTTCTGAAGCCGTATATCACTTCTCTCACAGCAGACGGAACAGTAACTTTAAAAAGTTTTATTTTTATTAACATAATAACATTATTATCTTGTTAACCTTGACAGGATTTGCAGTTTTCTTTATCTTGCCCCAGGATATTGCCTCATCAGGACTAGCTCCAGAATCACTTCCATCAAATTCGGACGCTGTATTTAGATACACGGAAAAATCTGCTCCATTCCTCTGTAAAAGATTCTTAAATTTAACATGTGTAGTTGATTTTTTTTCTTGGGGCTAAATGTCCCATTTCAACATAATTTCAGTTATTGGCAGTTTATCTTTCATCAGTCCAGTTAGCGACCAATTCTAGACTTTCGTCTGTGGCTTTGTGTGTGTCTGCTAACTTTTTTACATAAGAGTCAGGGCAGAAGGGGTGCTTGAACCTGTCACTCAGTGTCCCTATGACTTTCAATTAGCCTATTTAGTGATGTCAAGTAAGAGACCCATGCCCAGAAGTGGGTCTACAGAATTTTACTTTGCTTTCCTATCAATTTATAACAGTAAAACATTTGTTAACACAACTATGGCACATATATCATTAAAAACATAAAAAATACCCTATAGAGTTACATACACAGTACACAAAAATGCAAAACTGAACATCTTTTTGATTTTCCAGAGATCCACACCCATATTTTTTTTCATACTGAACCCTAACATGTACCGTTTAATAATACTGTTTATGTATTTACCATTAGATTTGCATTGCAAGTATGGTGTTTGATAACTCCTCCACCAAGTATGATCATACCAGAGTTAACCGACTGAACTGCGATACTGTTTATTCCTCTTATATCTGCAATACAAAATATATTATCTACATAAAATTATATTATGTATTTTTATCAAAGCAGGTTATGACCGAAATTAACCAGATGCCACCTGTCAATCAAACCTATTAATTGATAAGCTTCTGCAAACCAGTCAGCCAATTAAAGCATTTTGTTTGATGCACACCCCCATGTGGTTTCACTGTAAGATTTACCCTCCAACATTAAGATCTCTACACAGGTAAGAACAGCTGCCAATTCCTGTTGATCATTAAAATATAATAAAAATAGTGAAAAGATGTCACTTACTGACATAATATTCTCAAGTGACTGAAATTTACTAATTGACATAAAATTCTAATGGAGACACAGTCAACTCTTGTTAAAACCAGACTGAAACCTAAACTAGAGCTATCACTAAATGTGATTAATACCCCCAAAAGACTTGCTTTATAAACTGAGAAAGTTCGTAGTAACAGAATACCTTGCAAACAAACTAAAAAGAGATATTGTTCTTGGCAATAACTTTGTAATTTGTCAAGATAGAGTTATGGTTCTTGTACACTGCACTTCCTCTCAATATGCTTGACCATTGTATGAAGTTGTATTGAATTCCAACCAATAGTTTTCGAATAATGCTCCAGACAAGTAAAAGTAACAAAGGGCAATAACTCTGAAATGAGTCACTATAGAGTTATTGTTCTTTCGCACTGCACTTCCTGTCATTGTGCTTGACCATTTTATGAAGTTGTATTGAATTCCAACCAGAAGTTTTCGAATAATCCTTCGGACAAGAAAAAGTAACAAAGGGCAATAACTCTGTAATTAGTCAAGATTGAGTTATGGTTCCTGTGCACTGCACTTCCTCTCATTGTGCTTCATCATTGTATGAAGTTGTATTGAATTCCAACTGGTACTTTTCGAATTATGCTCTGGACAAGGAAAAGTAACAAAGGACAATAACTCTGTAATGAGTCAAGATAGAGTTATGGTTCCTGTGCACTGCACTTCCTCTCATTGTACTTGACCACTGTATGAGGTTGTATTGAATTCAAACCAGTAGTTTTCAAGTAATGCTCCGGACAAGAAAAAGTAACAAAGGGCAATAACTCTGTAAATACTCTAGATAGAGTTATGGTTCTTGTACACTGCACTTCCTCTCATTGTGCTTCATCATTATATGAAATTGTATTGAATTCCAACCAGTAGTTTTCAAGTTATGCTCCGGACAAGGAAAAGCAACAAAGGGCAATAACTCTGTAATTAGTCAAGATGGAGTTATGGTTCTTGTGCACTGCACTTCCTCTCAATGTGCTTGACCATTGTATGAAGTTGTATTGAATTCCAACCAGTAGTTTTCAAGTTATGCTCCGGACAAGGAAAAGTAACAAAGGGCAATAACTCTGTAATTATTCAAGATGGAGTTATGGTTCTTGTGCACTGCACTTCCTCTTAATGTGCTTGACCATTGCATGAAGTTGTATTGAATTCCAATGAGTAGTTTTCAAGTTATGCTCCAGACAAGGAAAATGCAACAGACCGCCCGACCGACCGCCCGACCAACCACCGGGTGACTCCTATATACCTCCCTAAACTTCGTTTTGGGGGTATAATTACACATTAAAGGAAACACATGCAAACTTTTGATCACTATTAGGTAAATCATACCCTCTACCAATGAACTTTGCCAGAAATAAATATATGATACAATGAGACAGGACAATAAGTATGACTGGATAAATCGGTCTGGATCCCCCTGTGCCAGACAACTCTCATGAATTACCTGAGATGTAATGTTATAAACATTATGACATCACTTTCCCTCATCTGAATACTGTTTGTGAATATTTCCAATAAGTAATCATTTAGAAATCTACTTTAGAGGCAAAATGGTACGCAAGAAAAAGTTTCTATCATGAAACATTTGGATCAGATGTTACTAAGGCCAACTTTTTTGGGAACGAGCCTAACAGTCACCCTCAGTGACAGATACATTTCAGTCTGAACCACATACTATTATTCCTATATAGCCCCCCCTATCCCCCACAAAAAAAACTTGACCAGTTGGGGAATGATAATGAATTAACCCTGTAGTCTTTACTAATCATAACAAACTTACCTTGCACAAGATCTAAAACCAGTCCAGGATTTTTGTATGAATGGAAGTAAATCATATCTCCAAGGGAACCATCTGTGATGGCAGGGCAATAAACGGGAATATTGTTCTTGTGTGCCCAGTAATATACAGAGTCTGGATGGTTTATCTCCTTCCCAAGGCGGTCTATCATCCGAGATGGGGTCCACAACTTTGGCTGTAAAATATGTAGTCAATTCTTTATTGAGAACATGCACATCAACTCTGATCATGCATACGTTCTGCAACAGAACTTCCCAACATTCACAATGAACAGATTCATTTATTCTTCACAGAAGTGCTCAATAATTTAATACCGTATCAGTAAGCTGTTTAGAGCATGATTAAACAGCACTTTTTTTTCTTATTGATAAATAATGGAAAATATAAACATTTCTTAAATTCTTTCATGCTTACTGCTATTTTATCCTTTCCTTTGAACAAATCTTATTCACCGTTTTCAAAGATTTTACAGACAGTATCTTTCCGTATTTACAATACCATACAAGAGCACTCAGAGTCCCTACCTCACACATCATGATACATGTCACATGTTTTTTTTTCATTGTTTATAGTTCTGTGTTAAGTACCTTTACACGCTAGACTTTCTTACCATGTCATGAAGAGCTGTGGGAAACACTAAAAAGCGTTTCTGAAATTTCCAGTGCTGCAGACTGGAATTGGATGCAGGGAACGTTAGATTGGTAGTCTAGAGTGACTCTCGCAGCACATGTTCACACTTCATGCTTAGCTAAGTTTGACAATGAATTTCATGATAATTTATCAAAGTAATACAGAAATACTCTACAATACCTCTTCTTTCTGTTCCTGCAACATCTTGTCTAGTATAGGCATCAACCAGTCCTCAAACTTGCAGTAGTTGTCATTAGGGACCAGTAAGTTCCCTATTCTGTTGATCCCTTTATCTCTAAGCTCACGACCACTCAGGGAAAATCTCCCATGTAAGTTGGGGCCATACATTTGATAAAGTCTTCCTCTATTCCCCCAGCTGTTGTCACTATACAGTCAACCTAGATCAGAGGACAAGACAGGTAACACAATGGTGTACATGTCAATATTTATCCAGGTTTCTTTGATTCAAGTTTCAGTTTCCAACACAGAAATTTATCAAAATTTCTACAACTGAAGTGAAATATTGTGGTTAGTGAGCTAAAGGCACAAGTCTATACTGTATTATATTATACAATTACGAACTTGTGATGCATTGGATATGATATGATATTCAATAGAAGAGGTCAATATGGATATATTTTGGTGAATATCATATCCGATGCCTCATGAGTCCATGTTTTATTAAATGTATAATGCTTATTTCATACTTGAAAGAAAACTTTTGGATATTTCATGGATACATGGGACAACATTAATATTTTATGTCATATTCATGAAGACAAAAGCGTTTTGAACCTAGCGCTATTCAAGTTTTACTTAATGCAAGACGGTAAAACAGATAAAGATGAAAACAATATTCAATTTGGGAAAACCCCAAAAACATGATAATTTATACGCACTCTATTTTGCTTTGCTGATACAGCTCTACTATAAGAAACATATTGTATGTTTCCAGATCATACAATAATATAATAATATTTACCATATTATGCTGTACAAGGTATTTCAGGACCTCTCTGACACCAGCGGATATAAGATTAGACGTGTAACTCAGGAATATTGTGCAGTTGGTCTGTGCACGATCTGTTGGGTGCATGTTCAATTCCTTCAAGTTTTCTTTTGCAACTGGTTTGAGTTTACAGTCTATCTGTAATAATACAACATTTAAGTTACAAACCTAATGTCCGCCTTATGGTGGAGTGGTTAGTCTCTGACTTAGTTTATAGTTTATACTAATTTATTTTAGCTCGATTGTGAAGAAAGCTTGCAGCTTATCGAGTCACTCTTGAGTTTCCTAGAAAAACCAGTACTGGTGTCATGTGAGGAGGTACGGTTGTGACCCCAGTGGAGCTCAAACCCACAACCTCCGGGATGAGTGGCCGACACCTTAACCTCTACACCACCGCTCCCCTAGTCTCTGACTTGAAATCACTGTCACCTCTCATAGATTGGGCGTTATGGGTTTGAATCCTGCTATCGACCATGTCTCTCTATGTGAGAAAGTTGACAGTTTCTTATGGAGTCTAGTACTGGTTCTTCCAAGGGATTGTTGAACTGATAAAAAAAACGGTTGTTATGGGCGTTAAACTCACGCAAAAACAACATATCAAAGCTAATTTAAATATACTGAACACATCAGAAAACAGGTTTTGCTATTTTACACTATCTCATGAATAGTTTTTACATGTACCTGCTGAAGTACAACAGATTGGTACATTTTCAGGCTTTAGACACATTACCTTATACATTAGGTTTTTGTATGTAAAAAAAGCAATGTTTCATACATGTTATTAAAGTCCCAGGAGCAAAATTAGAAGTAGCTATTACTTTTTCCAAAAAAAGATATCTTTTTTTTTTTTTTTTTTTTTTTTTGAGGCCCAAAAACGGGTAACCTCGTTTATTTGTTCTCTCGATAATCAAAGATACATACATACCCGTTTCGATAAAAAAAAAAGATATCTTACCGTGATATTCAGTGATATTGCAAAAAAATAAAAAAGTCTTTCTGGCAACTCTTGAAGAAACAACTTGAATACAAAAGAAAGACATAATGTCAACACTGTTTTAGTATGAATTGAACATTGTTCCTTCATTATCCTATCAGTAAGTCTATTTTTCTATATCTGTAAATTCAAAGTGATCCTGGGACTTTAAAATTGTCAAATACTGTGATAGTTTTTCTGAGGATAGTTACCATTCTGTTAATTTCCTCCACTGCCTTGCCTAAGTTCTGTGCTTGGAATCCAGATTTGAGGTAAGACTGTAAAAGCTTATGGTAGTCAACACCCTCATTGAAATCATATCCTGAAAAAGAATAACACTTTAGATGAATGTACATGTAACTGAGAAATTATGTCAAGGTAATTTCACAATTTTAGGAAAGAAAATAAAGAGTTGTGCCAAGTTTAACATACTGTTATGAATTCCATGAAACATTGTACCTGTATCATTGCTTTTTTGATTGCTTATAGTTCCGGCCAAACCTTGCATTTTTCCTCAGGTGAAACTGCCCAGACCACTGACAGACTCAGGTAGAAGAGACAAACACAGATACAAGGGAATCCCAGGACCATATCCTAGCTATTTACAAATAGACCCCTTGGTTCTTATAAGTAACTGGTGTACACTGTATAGCACCAATACATGCGAGACTTCCTCTGGGGTTTCTAACCAGTTCATCTTTAGATAGGTGGAAATCAGTGGAAAACAGTGAAAAGCGGTACTGAAATTTCCAAACTTTGCTTTTTTTGAAATTTTGGATCACCTTCGTTTCTGACCAATCATATGCCACAGATAATTCTCAGTATCTTTTAACTTCTGTTAACAGTTCCATGAATCATGCAAAGGAGACTGAGGGTGTTCAATAAAAATTTACTGGCTGATAAAAAGAACTGCAGATCATGATCAGACTGTATGGATGTTCAACTAATCATGATCTTAACTATTTGCAAAGGCATAATCATTTGCTGCCAGCAGTATAACCCTCCATCTCTAGCCTTTGTCAGGAGGTTGTCAAGCTACTGCATCAAGATGTTGTATCACACACTCTAGTCAAACTCACCTCTTACTGTAGGTGTACCCTCAGGTAAAGATTCACTCTTCACCAACACTGCTTCTGTGGCCAGACTGGGTGGATTCTCATCTGAAAAATTATCAAACCTTAACAGTTAACTACTTGAACCACAAACATGATAAAGAACATGATTGTAAAGGTGTCCCTGTGTTAAAAGCCAGCTACATGCTATAATGAAAATGGCCACTCAAAGTGAGTGTCTGATTCATACAGGTAACTTCTCTTAAAGTGACTACATATAATAAAACTATAGCAATACTGGTTGTCAAAAGGAAGTGGTGATTATTCTGAGTAAGTTTTGGAAACACTTTTGGAATCTTACATGTGTATAAAGGAAAAGCTAACAAAGGTCACTGTGACCTTGACCTAAAAACAAAAACAATAGGAATCAGTACGATATAAATCATACTATGAAGTTTGAAAACTGTTGTTGAAAATTAGATCTCAAAATATTGAGCAGAAATGATTTTTAAAGTTTGGGTCACTGTGACCTTGACATTTGACCCATTGAACCTAAACAGTATGGATCCCCTATAGCCTTCTGAGCAAGTTTCATGAAAGCAAAATGAAAATTTTGACCTATGGAGTGTTATCAAGGTAAAATGTCACCTTGATTTTTGACCTACAGACCCCAAGGGATCATTTACTCAGTAAGACTAATCAACCTATGAAGTTAGAAGACTGTGGGTGATATAGAACTCAGCTTATGGAGCTGGAAACATTTCCAATGATCAGGTCACAGTGACCTTGACCTTTGACCCACTAACCCCAAAAACAATAGGGATTATTGACATGTTGCAGGCAACTTTCTGAGCAAATTTCATGGAAGCCAAATGAAAATTGTGACCTGTAGTGTTATCAAGGAAAAGTTTTACGGACAGATGGATGGAAGTCGGACAAATCACCACGGCATAAGCTCAGCTCTGCTGGACTTTAACCAGTAGAGCTAATTAGAAATCCTACCTTTTTCTGGTTGGTTGAGACGTTGTAGTATCTTTTCTGTTTGTTGCAAATACTCATCCTGTAGGTAAGAAAAACATTATTTAAAAAGTGTATCAGGTGCATAAACTTAGCATGCATAGGGTAGAAAGTTGTATAAATTATACAAAGACTTCTACCCCTTAGGTGTTTAACCTTTTATTCTATAATGTAGTACATTCTATGGTATAAGATATAAATAAAGAATACAGCACATACGTCATCCTATTTCCCTGAATGTTTTACAGACCAGTACAATACATGTAGGCACATGAGACAATGTCGGACATGGTATTGCTATTGCACAATCATGACAATACGGAAATGAAATGGACTAAGATAGTTGAGTTATCTTTGGAAATAACAGTGTTCCCACTCTCGTAAATTATTACGTAAATCACGCAAAAAAAATATATCGCGCAAATAATTTTCACCAGATGCGAGATCGCACGCATACGAAAATGCTGAGGACGCATAGGTTCAGCTGGAATCCCCCAGTATGTTCTAAAAATAGATCATGGAAATTCTACTTTCTCGGCCAATCGGTCGGCATAACTGCTGGTGATTTACCGTTGACGTCATGAAATGTAGACGGGTTTGATATTCGAACGCTCTGGGAATTAATATTAGCACTTTAAAAGTGTGACCAATCTAATGATCCAGGTTTCTTCTGCAAAAATGTGGCAGACAAAGCATTGTGTTTTGCTTCACGGTGAATAAAATAAATGATGCCCAACAACAAAGTGAAGAGTTACCATCCATAAGTACTGAAACAACTACGAGTAGTGTTAAAAGTCGGAAGAAGTACCCAAAGCGGTTTCATAACAAGTGGTTGCCACGGGTTGTAAAAATTTTAAATGGTCGCTGCTTGTGTATCATATAATTTTCATACCTCCATAAATTGAGATTTACCCCTTCTTTTTGTGTCCAGGGGGTAAGCATACCCTTGAAAAAAATACTGAGTGGGAACACTGAATTAAGTTACAATGTGACCTATTGTCCATTGGAATTAATGCAATGAAACAAACATTAGTTACAGAAACTTTATAACTCAAGATTTTTTATACCCTATTCTTTGCTTCCTTGAAAATGTGTGTCTCCATTTCTTCTGCAGACTGAGGCACTGATATGTTCTTTTTTGCCGCATTTCTGAAAGTAACATTACAACATAATATGTAACTGACAGATACAAGTTACATGTCTACAATAGAGACCAGACTTTCAGTATATACAAATATATGTCTGCGTAGCAGTGCTCTAGAGATAGAAATGATATCAACTTTCGACTAGTGCTAAGTAACAGGATTCATACTATTGTGTTTCTCTGTCTATAAATAAAATGACAAGACAAAGTCTATTGAACTTTTAGAACTTTTTTTTAATGAGTTCATGCCTTCAGGAAATTCAAAAATTGACTGAAAGAAAACACTTGGGCCATATATGAACTTCATGTGACTGTGGTCACACTTCTTACTTACTAATGGTCTTACTTGTTGAGATCTAATAATCTCATCTTCTACATCAATATGTTGTCAAACATAAATGGCTAATTTAGCTATATATGGCTACATAATGAACAAAAGAAATGCACAATTCCTTTTATAATTCCTAACTTGGAAATAGGTGCATACTTGTTTCTTGCATATTAGTTGAAAGAAGTACTGAAAACATTTTACAGAAATAAAATAGAATATTTACCGTCAACGTTGCGTTTTAGAAATATGAATTTAATTTTATCCTCATATCATAGCAAGTTAAGCATCTAATAAAAGTACATAAAACTGCTTAGTTTGATTTTTTCACCTGTTGGTTCTAAAGGACTATTTTCAGAACTATGAAAACATGTGCACAGCAATGTACCGGTATTAACTAAAATATCTGTGTAATTACCCACCATGTATAACTTAAATGTGTATTGTTAAAGTTATACACTTGGGAGGTAAAAAGAATGTACTGAAGATTTTAGTTCTCACAATTATCATGGAAACTTCATGCAATATCCAGTTATACTTGATCTCCTCCTGCCAGCTTAATGCCTTATCTAAATACTACATGGTCACATTGATGGGCTTAGGCTATTGCAAACTGAATATATGTTTTAGTGTGGGGGTCAAAATTCCAAACCTGCCTACCAGACAGGAAAAAACAATGAAACGGTAGAAATAAAACACTATGTTTTATGCATACATGTGGTGTAATCGCAACAGACACTGTTGATTATGATTTTTTTTTTTTTTTTTTTTATTTATCTGTCAAAATCTACCAGCCTTGGATGCTCATCATATAATCAAATTGCACTGGCCTTAAACTAAAAGACATCCCAGATGTTTATACAGGCTGTTGTGATTACTGGAATAACTGGGCATACATTTTTCAACTATACAAAGCAATAAATAAATATTGCAACAGTAAATTTTGTACTTGATTATCACATAGAGTGTAGAAATTTGTTATGTGGACTTAGTGACAGAATGCACCAATTGGTATTTTGTGTGAGGGTAAGGAAAATGTGCATTTCTTTTGTTCATTATGTAGCCATATACTGGTATCAAAGTAGTATTCGTCGCGAAATGAAGGTTTTCTTAAAATATTTTTATTTAGAAAGGTTCAATCGTTCAATATAAATTCTTTAGCTCTTTAGCTTTAATGGAACATAAACATTGACTTTTTCCCTTGCGCGGGGCTCCAAAAAGGGTATACAAAATGGACAAAACCGGTTTGCTACAGAAGCAGTTTCCATCATGAGAATTTGTAGAAAAAATGTGTAGTTGACTGTTGTTGATAAAGGAAACAACCAAATAATGATGTCATATGTTTTTTTAAACCTTTCTGATGACTATCTCCTACTCGTATAACAAAAAGTAACAGTTTACTGGTCACCTCCCTTGGCTAAGAAACTCGGGCAGCTGTCTGCTTAAAAATTTATGATTTTGGCGATATCTGTATATCATTTCCGCTATTTTTCATATTGATTTTAATAAAATAATTATTCTATACCAAATGGTTGTAAATATCATGTATTTTCAGTTTTCTTTGGCGTTTTTGGGTAACTTCAGTAAAAGATATTTGAAACATTTTGTTAATAAAATCACTTCCCTTTGCTGAAAAAATTAACTCCCTTGAAAGTTGCGGTGACCAAAATAATGGGAATTTCTGAAAATAACGTATACAGGTTACAAATCAACATTTCAGTTTTTCTTGAATTTCTTCATTACTAGCAGATTACCTCTGCAAATACCTTTAGATAAGAGAAAGAAATGCAGGTTCTTTCTTAATAGCTGACAGTAAT
Source organism: Saxidomus purpurata (assembly GCA_022818135.1). Classification (NCBI taxonomy): domain Eukaryota; kingdom Metazoa; phylum Mollusca; class Bivalvia; order Venerida; family Veneridae; genus Saxidomus; species Saxidomus purpurata. The sequence goes on from JAFMSR010000006.1 coordinate 6,822,154, forward strand.
GACTTTTCAATTAGATATAATGGATTTATTGCCAAAATTGTCTAACAGATGACCTGAAAAATGTCCTACTTCAAAGCCCTTGCATAAGAAGATTTTGTTGTGGCGTAACATATTTTATTTCATAATCTTAAAGTTCAATGATCAAAGAAACAGAAAAAAAAGTGTAACTCCCCAGAAAATTTGTATCCTTGTGAAAAAATGATGTTTAATTTTTGTACTGTTTGGACAAAAATAACTTGAATAAGTGATTATAATGAAAAATAACTTTATATTGTCCCCCACCTGGTTATATTCTGGTTATACCAATTACCGCGAGTCTTACTGGTTAATTTAGGTGTGCATTTAAGTACTCAAAATACATCTGACATCTATGCCCTTAATATAGTTTCATCATTGTTCTTAATAAAATCAAAATTGTAAATCAAAACAATGTATAAAGTGTAAAAAGGAAGCTTTACTAAATCCATGTTGACACTCATCTTCATACTTTCGGATATACCTATTACCGCGAATCTGGAAAAGAAATGTTTGAAACTTCTACCAGTTTGTTTCTGCCACAATACAGTTATGCTTATCTGACAGCTTGTCTTTTTCTAAACATTTTGATAAAAATATTGTCGTGACACTTTTGTCAAATGTTTGTCATTTCCAGACCAGCTGTCCTCACATTATCATTCTATCTAAAAATTTAAAGATTATCTATTGCCTGCCAAAAATGAAGACAAACCTAAGAAAAAAGATATTTTTCAGATAGTTTTGAAATAAGAAAGTATTTAAAATATGGCAAATAAGAAAGAAAACTACACTTAAGTGTTTAAACTTTAATGATAATTCGCGGTAATTGGTATATCATGGTTATTGGTATATTGACAATATTACAACTTACCCTAGTACAATAGTCAAACTTCATGAAATTAATTATGTGGGACTAGGATGATTCTACAAAATAAAGTTCATTTCAGCAGTCGGTGAGATTTTGGGTAGTCGCACCGGAAGAAAACCTTATAATGTAGGCCCTATAATGTAAGTCTATGGAAATGTATTTAGGCGTCTCATACCTATTGCACAATTGTTTGTAAACATCGCGGAAACATATTATATTTGGATTAGTCCTCGTAACTAAACGTTTGAGATATTAATATAGATGGTGCTGATTTGAGAATTGTATGATTGTACAATTTCACCTCTAGATTAACAATTTACTTACATTTTCTGTAATATTTTCTTTCGAAAAATTTCCGATCGCCAATCCTCCGACATGGAAGTCGCCATTTTCATAAAGGTATGAGACGCCTAAATACATTTCCATAGACTTACATTATAAGGGTTTCTTCAGTTTTAACAGTATAACAATATGTCCCTTGCGGTTCCCTGCATTCTTCACTGAGCACTTACAGACGATCCCTAGTACAGGGAAACAATGAGGTGAAGGTCATCTGTCAAATTGGTATGAGACGCCTAAATACATTTCTATATATTTAAAAATATTTTTTCTTGTATGCATCCACTTAGTTTCAGCCAATCAGCAATCAAACACATAGTGTAGGTCCGCATGTTCCCTAGACAAAATAACCTGCTTCCGGTTTTCACCGATTTAGGCGTCTCATACCATAAACCTTTGACAAATTGCAAGAAGAAACCGGAACAATTGGTCGTCTCCGATCTATTATACTAAAGTATTTGAAGAGGTCTTTAAATATTTGGAGAGCTCTGTAAAGTATTTGGAGAGGTCTACAAATCAATTAAAGATATCAAAAATTCAATTCCTCGATTAATCTGTTTGCTGACGACACAAGTCTTTATATTGTAGTCCAAGATCCCATCATTGCTGCTAATCAGCTTCAGGTTGACAACGATAAGATATCTTCTTGGGCCGAGAAGTGGATTGTAACCTTTAACCCAGCTAAATCTGAATCATTAGTTCTATCAAGAAAGAGTAAACGCCCTACTCATCCTGTCCTGCAAATGCTCGGTGACAATATTCCAGAAGTCACGGTCCATAAACATCTTGGAGTCAACATTTCTGAAGATGCCAGCTGGCACGTACATATTGATTCTATAGCCGAAAAAGCCTGTAAGAAAGTAAACATTATGAGAGAATTGAAATTTTTGTTAGATGGTAAGTCTTTGGAAGTCATAAATATATCATTTATTCGTCCAGGTCTTGAATACGCTAATGCTCTCTGGAGCAATATCACTAAAACTGATTCTGAAAAACTTGACAAAATACAAAATGAATGTGCCCGTATAGTTGTAGGAGCTACACGACTTGTCTCCTTGGAACGTCTGAAAAATGAAAGTAACTGGGAATCCCTCTCTGATAGAAGATATAAACACAGGATGACACACTTTTACAAAATGTATCATAACCTTGTACCCGATTATTTGTCGTTTGTTCCGCGACAACGTAATAGCCAATATAATCTCAGAAATGAGCAGAATGTCCCCGGACTCAGTTGTAAAACATCACTTTATCTCAACTCTTTTCTTCCAACTTCTATCCGTGAGTGGAATGCCCTTCCGCTAGAAACTAGAAACGCACAACCCCTGACAGCTTTTAAGAATCACTTAAATAGAAACAGGTATCGATTACCTACATACTATTTCTCAGGAACGAGAAAACTCCAAGTACTACATACTCGATTACGTACTAAATGTAGTTCACTTAGTTACCACCTGTATCTTTGTAACATTTCTCCGACAGCTCTCTGTAAATGTTGACAAATAGAGTCAAACTATCATTTCGTCTTCGAGTGTCCTCTTTTTCAAGATATCCGTATTATACTCCTTGACCACCTTCATAGCTTTGAAGTTAACTTAAGCGTACTCCTTTTTGGTGATTCAACCCTCTCGGACCTAGAAAATACCTTCATCTTCAACCAGGTTCAATGTTATATACGTGATAGCAAGCGTTCACTTAATTCATATTAATGCTTGAGACGTTTCTTACTTCTTTTTTCTGTCTCTTCTAAATTCTTTAGAATTTCATGATACTATGGTGACAAAGATACATGTCCTTCCATAATGTATATTCCAGTCTTACTATTTCTACTTATATTTAACACATAATTCCCAACTTAAAAAAATTATTTATTGAGCGTATATTTACTAAGAAGTCTTTTTAAGGAGAACAGTTTGTCTTTCATTCTCATCCTTTTTCTCTTTGTACAATTATGTATCTGTTAATCTGTATGTACAATTGTATATATTTGGGAATAAAATATGTTTAAACTAATATTGAAGCGCGGTACAATTAAATTAGAAACCTCTCTAAATCAATTTTTGATATCATTACATTTCGTGCGTGCTGTAAAACAATTATAGAGGCCAATTCAAATGGAGACCACTTCAATTGAATTATAGATGTCTCCAAATCAATGGATTTAAACCGCGCTACAAACGAATTTTTGATGTCTTTAATTGATTTTATAGACCTCTCCAAATATTTTATAGAGCTCTCCAAATATTTAGAGACCTTTTCAAATAATTGAGTATATGTAGATTTGACATGAATTCAAGATATCTAAAATTGAATTTCACCGCGCTGAAATTGATTTAGAGAGGTCTCTAATTGAATTCAAGACTTCTCTTATTTAATTTGTCGTGAGCTTTAAAACAATTAGAGAGGTCTTCAAATCAATTAGAGGATTAAAAATCATGTTCTTTTAATAACTAGCTGAATAACACATTTATGAAATAAATGTTACTTTTACTTATGGAAAATAAAGTAAAAGATGAAAGTTATTGACTAACCTGTAAACAAATATCGAAGATATTTATATGTTTATGAAATGTATATTTCAATAATGTACAACATTACATGACATGGTCAGCTGGCAAATGCAAAAAAGTATTGGATTTGTCACTTGAGCACGGTTTGTAATGTCATGGGTGAGCAGTTAGTCTAGGTTAGTATAAACAATCAATTAGGGATGTATGAATAGGATAACGGTATCCTGTAAATATGTTCACGGAATGACCGTACTGTATTATTATATCAAAATGATAAACGCGGACACATTCGCGCGGTAGTGCATTTATACTTTACGGCCTGCTGATAAATACAACAGCGGAATAATATGTAGTCCTATGACATAGAGGTCTTCAATTCATTTATTGCGCGCTTTAAATCAATTTTTGATATCATTAATTGAATTAGAGAGCTCTCCAACTATTTAAAGACCTCTTATAATATTGAGTATATGTAGATTTGGCGTTCCTTAGATTATATCCTTTTTAGGAAAGGGTCTTACATTTGTGCCTACACTTATAAGTCATAACTAGGTATGATTAGAAGTAGAAAGTTTTAGATTATCGACGACTTCGACTTAAAAAGTTCTTCTTTGACGAAACTAACTCAAATTCAAAGGAAATATATGAAGAGGGGTCATTTTTCAATAAAAGAAATTCGACTTTCACACCCAAACAAGGTCGTGATCAAAATCTTGACTTTTACATGTATATAGAAGCAATCAATCAAGAAATCTTAAGTGAATCGGACAGAAAGAAGTCCCGTGACCACAATACAAATATTTTTAAGGAGGAACTGGTGAGTCTTACATCTTTGCCGAAAGACCCGGACATTGTTATAAAGGCAGACAAGTCGGCGAATATTGTGATAATGAACGCTGTAGACTATATGTGTGAAGTGAACAGACAGCTGCAAAATGAGAGGTACTAAACCAAACTTGACAGTGACATAACTGAAACCATTAAGGATATAAGTTCTTCTGACAATTGTATTAATGAAGAATTAGATGTTTTTCCGGTTAGTTTATGCCTGCCACAGTTTTATATTCTACCAAAGCTGCACGATAATTTGCCTGTTGGTTATCCCGGTAGACCTATTATGTCAGCATGAAACTCTCCAACAGTAAATGTATCCAAGTACTTGGACTATATTTTGAAACCTTACATGCAGCCTCTACCGTCTTATATTAAAGACACGACCAATTTTCTTGCAAAACTTAAAACGCACAAACAACACAAGATTCGTATCTCGTTTCGTTCGATGTAAATTCTCTGTATACTAATATTCCCCACAGTGATGGTATAGATACAGTCATGTAAGTTTTATATGAACAAAGGTGATTTCTCATCAAATAGCAAATTATCTGTTGAAAGTATCAGTAAACTGTAACAGATTGTCCTTGAAAACAATCATTTCCAATTTAATCCAGATTTTTTTTCCAGATTATGGGAACTGCCATGGGAAGTCCTATGGCCCCAGTATATGGGTAAGTTTGAACAAGATTTTTTGCAAACTGGTACACTTCAGCCTACATTATTGCTGCGTTTTCTTGATGACGTATTCATGGTCCATTGAGGAGTTACATAGTTTTATTGATAGACTTAATCATTTTTATTATACAATTAGGTTTTTATATGAAATTTCTAAAACTCGTGTTACCTTTCTAAAATAACTCAAAGCTGGAGTCTTAAACTGGCAAAGACTTGATAATGCTAATAATGAAATAGACTTTTGTTTGAAATCTGGTGATCTTGGACACCCTTCAATTGTGTATGTGTATGTTGTTCAGTGATCGTCTTGAAGTTAAATTCCTTATTGTCTGTGCTGTGAAGTTTTAGGTGGTTGGTCAACACTTGTTTACATGAAAGCTTCTTCCCGCAGATGCCACAACTTGTGTCGTCATTTTCAGAACTGAAACGAAAGAAAACTATCTGTCACATCGTCGTACGGTCACTGTTATGAAAAACACGTTTTCTACTATGTAGATCTATATACAAAATAATAGGGTTATTAGTATAGTAGCGTGATCCAGCATGCCGGATTTGCTCGAGTCGTGCGTCGGATCATGCGAGTGCGTAGCACGAGTTTGATCCGACCTCGACGAGAGCCAATCCGGCTTATGGATCACATTACTATACTAATAACCCTTTTATTATATACCTTTTGACACTTGTCTGCGCGAATAAACTAAATTAAAATGATATTCTAAGCATAAAATTGAAGAAAAGCCCTTTTCAGCGCGAAGTATGCGACGCCATTTTATTGACGTCATCGTATAAACAAATAGTAACGACCCAGTCAAAAGCGACGTTATTAACGTCATGTGCATTTTAGAGCCAATTAAATGCACTCTTACAAATTTTGCCGCGCTATTTGTATTCTACGTACATACAATACGGATTTTTTTTCTGTCAGGCCGTATTTGATGGCTGAATATAGGCTGTATTTTTGGCAAAATAATTATAGATATATAATAAAATCATATACTAGTACAAGGGGAAAGTATAATGATATAGGACTAACACGACAGTGTCATTTTGAGAATTTATTCGTGCTGAAATGAAATTCATTTTGTGGAAAGAATTTCCGGAAGTTACACACGAAAACAAATATTCCTTAAGATCCGTTACCCGAAATATTCATCGAAACTTACTGCTTTAGTAGTATATTGACTGAAGGGTGGTGATGTTTTTTATTATATTACAAAAAAGATAGATCTAAGAAACGTTTAAAACATCTAGTTTTGAGTAAACATAGAGTTAATATATCATAACATAAAATTCATTTTCTAATCAAGTCATTACTGATGACATCAGAGAAATAAAATGAAATCGAGGCTGTCTAAACTTGAATGTGTCCCACTGTGTATAAAACCAGTATGGATTCAGATTGGTTGCACATTGTGTACTGCAAGGCTAGGCACAACTCCTGATCGGGGTAAATCAGCGCGATTGGGCTAACATAGCTAGATCAAGCTAAATTTGAACAATAGAAAAGTGCAAACTCTTCAGTATCTGTTTTGATATGTCAAAGCATGTCAATCTATTTCACTATCTATTTGTACAGTATGGTAACTTAGGTGAATATGAAACTTCCATTTCAATTTCATGTTGGTAAAATTCAAAAATAATGTTTTTATCAGTTCTATTTTGTTAAACTCATTTTTTGTGGAAGAATCAAGATTATTAGAAAGAAGTGAACTGTTCTATTATTTATGTTTTACCTTGATCAGGCTATTTCAACTTGATCAGACTATTTACCCCGGTCGGTTGATATGCATGGTAAAGATAACAATAGTTTCTGATTTGTATGCAGATCTAAAACGGTTACAATACTTCTAGAAAATGTCTAACGCTGATTTTTACATGGCAATTATGACATTTCATTTATATGACACCGGACGGACGGACGGACGGAAAAATTAAAAATAATCGACGGACCTAGAGCTATGTCCGTGGCAGTACGGTGATATGCAACCCGCGTTACAACATGCATGGACCTTAACAGCAGCACCCAAGAAATTGATAATGCGGGGACGGGAGAGTATCTAGTATTCACGTCCAATCTCCACGCTCTCTATTCTACGTTTTACCATCTTGTAAAATTCACTTCAAATCAAATCAAAATAGCAGCGGGTTATACACGGTATACGGAACTATGATCAATATGGATCTTATTGAATGATCCAAAGTGCACCGATCGTTTATAGTACAGTAGTGTTGAAATTAAGTAGAAATATTTTTAGAAGTTATTCTAGTATTTACGCTTTATGTCACATAGTGCAGGAACCAAAATTTATGCGTACAGTTATTTTATCTAACGAATTGCCATGCATACAGTAAGGAAAACGGAAAATTCTACAGACGATGAACGATTGAATATCAGTTTTCGTTTGGACCGTGAATGAAAAAGAGAAAGACGTATTTCTATGCTAGAAGTAGAGGAACAAATGCTTGCAAATTATGGAAAATGTGTCATTTTTGAACTCGTGTCAAAGTGATGTTTACATTTGCAACCATGAATGCATTCAATAACTTTTTCATCTTGTTGTATTTCGTGCTTTAAGTTGATTACTCATAAGCAGAAATAACGTCTCCACCAACTGCACAAGATGATTAAAACATGCAGTGGGAAAAAATAAGAAAAAATATGAAAAAACAATCACTTACCTACTTTCGGTTTGCTCAAATCCTTCCATTTTAGTCCATCAAACTTTTAGACCTGACTTAAAAATTTATCGAACCGGTACACGTTCGACCCCTTGTTTTTCATTGCTGTGACAGTAACGGTTATAGTTTCTCATTACGTTATTCATTGTTATTATAGGGAAGACGAGGTATACATTTATCCATGCATTGTATAGTCATGGTTCATCTGTAAATATTGGATCAAATGAGTGTGTACAATGGTGTTACAGCACAAGGAAAACAGTAAAAAGCAATAACCAAAGGTCAAACGACAATTATGCTTTACACAATTTTTCTCTCCGGTCAGGTTCAATAAATAGTGATGAAACAGTTATAAACTGTATCATTGAATGTATGCAGTATTAAATCTAAAGTACATTGTCCAGAATTTATTGATTAAGCTCTCGTAGTATTTTAGGGATACTAGAGACAAAATGGGATGATTTAGATACTCTTTCTTTGGAACATTTAAATAGCCATTTAAAAAATACAAAGAAAATTAGCAGACGCAAATCGGACGGTATCGCTTTTTTAGTAAAAAGAACATTTCTCAATATATAAAGGTTGTCGATACTAAATACAAACTGGTTCTATGATTTACAATCACAAAACAAATAACCAAACCAGCTGATATTTTATGCAGAATTGTCTACATACCACCAGAATACTCGGAATATTCAGTGGAGGACCCATTCTTGGAAATACAGATTGAATGAAATAACCTTTCATAAAAAATACCCATTCAACTGTATTTGTGGTGATTTACACTACAGGACTAGAAATATAGATGATTTCTTTACATTAGACGAAGAATTTAAAAAAATCAAAACTTAAATAAAAGCTGTGAAAATAACAGTCACGAAATGTCTGAGTTTGACCACTCGCATAATGTTAATTTGAATCGAAACAATACTGACAATTCAGTAAATAGTTATTGTCACAGAGGTTTTTGATTTTTTGCAGTGTAATATCTTTTTACCTTAAATGGTAGAACAAATGGTGATATTGACTGTAACTTTGTCAGATATTAATGGATTTTAAAATAACATCGTACAAATGTTCAGCACATCAAGACAACGTGTCGCGTACAAGACCTAGCTACGTCCTTACCTCAATGGTCAAGGCCATACTTAGAGTTTGAAAGTAATAGAATCCTGTATATATGCACACATTCGTGTCCGGAATGTAACCTTTTCATGTTTTGATTGATTTTAAAATAACTTGGCACAAATGTTCAGCACATCAAGACAATGTGTCGCGTGCAAGACCAACCTCAAAGGTCAAGGCCATACTTAGAGTTTAGAGGTAATGGAATACTGTATGCATGGTACCTCTGACATGCTGTTGAGCACATGGAGAAGACACATACTGTGAGACACCTCTTTCGTGGGCATTCGTCACTTATGAGGGGCAGCTCTTGTTCGTAGTGCAGATTTTGTTCAATTTCATAAATGATTTAATATTATGGAATTCTGTAATTTATACTTGGACGTACATAATCATATCCAGTTAAATATTGATTTTCAGACACATCGTCCAAATACTTAATAACCAATTTAAATCGCCAAAATTTAAACTATGGAATAGAAATAGAAGATTTTTTGTAGAAAAATTGAACAAAACTGAAACTTGCAGATTAATCAATATACTTTTTCATTTAGAATCTGGGCAAATAAATAATCAAGTGAAAGCTGACACAACTGTCCATGACATTGTTTAATTTTTGTACAGCATCTGAAGAATCTTTTGGGTATATTTTCGAAAATAAAGATTTAAGCTCGTAGAAATTTCCGTAGGACCAAATACGTATACATACACGTATTACGCAAACCGGATACAAATTAGCAATATTTAAAAAAGTTGCAGCAAAGAACGCAAAGGTACAATGCGATTATTTTTTTATTTTTTAATTTTTATAAAGCGAAACGCAGAAATATTTTGAAATATTACGTATTACTAGTATTAGAAATAAAGATCCTACAACATACTGGGAAAATTTGAAAGGGAAGAGTACAAGTGTTAAATAAGCATGTTTAAAGGGGTAACTGTACTATATAAACCACCAAATGGCGCCTGGGGCAGGTTTCTCAATAATTTTAAACATTTTACAGATCAGGGACCCTTTTTTGTCAATTTTGATAAATCTACAAAACTGTTTTCTTTGAAATTTGTCACACAGGTAAATTGTGCCCTTTCAAAACTATTCCTGAAGAAAGATTATTTCATATCACTTTAAGGTAACTTGCCCCGGAACAAAATGGCCACCAGTGAAAACATGATGATATCACTAAAATGTAGTCTGGTGGTCTTTTGACATAATACACAATCAAATTACTGTTATATAAGCTTTTAGAACCTGTATTAGTGTGTTTTGTTGCAAATATTGTTAAAACATGTCATTTCAGTTCTTTGGTTACTTACATGAAAAATATCCAATTTTTGTGCAAGTTTCCTGACAAAGTCAAATGATGAAATTATTCAAACTGGCACTTATTTACTAGTTCAATGTCTCCTCCAGATGCTCGACCATAGAAATACAGATGTAGTTGAGCAGTTCTTTCAATCTTACACATCAACAGTTTATAACACATCACTAAATTGTGAAGTCCACATGCTTGAGTTATGGTTTAAGGTAGAGCGCTATTGTCTTTGGTGGGTGGGTGCATGCTTTTTTTCAATTTTTATTTTTCCCTTTAATGTATACTGTGTTTGTTTTGGTCGGGATGTCATAATATTGTAGTATACTGACACTAATAATTCATGTAAAGAGAACTATAAATCAGTGAATTATTATAAAGAACGGATACATTTTGAAACATGTTCTTGCTAGTTGACGAACAAAGACTCTGTGACATATTCAGTGGAAATAAAGTAACTAAAACATAGTTTATACCATATAATCAACATGCTCTTGTTGTAAAAATTTTTGTTTACCAAGCCATATAAAATACTGCAAGACGTTCTTATTGTCTACATATTTTTCAAATTATGTATTTGATACAGAAAAATTAAACAAAATTATGTTAATAATGGTGTTAACTATGTTTTAGTTTCTTTATTTCCACTGAATCTATCACAGAGTCTTTGTTCGTCACCTAGCAAGAACATGTTTCAAAATGTATCCGTTCTTTATAATAATTCACTGATTTATAGTTCTCTTTACATGAATTATTAGTGTCAGTATACTACAATATTATGACATCCCGACCAAAACAAACACAGTATACATTAAAGGGAAAAATAAAAATTGAAAAAAGCATGCCCCACCCACCAAAGACAATAGTGCTCTACCTTTAACCACAACTCAAGCATGTGGACTTCACAATTTAGTGATGTGTTATAAACTGTTGATGTGTAAGATTGAAAGAACAGCTCAACTATTTCTATGGTCGAGCATCTGGAGGAGACATTGAACTAGTAAATAAGTGCCAGTTTGAATAATTTCATCATTTGACTTTGTCAGGAAACTTGCACAAAAATTGGATATTTTTCATGTAAGTAACTCAAGAACTGAAATGACATGTTTTAACAATATTGGCAACAAAACACACTAATACAGGTTCTAAAAGTCGATATAACAGTAATTTGATTGTGTATTATGTCAAAAGACCACCAGACTACATTTTAGTGATATCATCATGTTTTCACTGGTGGCCATTTTGTTTCGGGGCAAGTTACCTTAAATAGTGACTTTGAGAAAGAAAATCAACCTGTCAAGCAGACGCTCTAAGATTTGAATTTCCCGGGAGGCGTGGCTAATTGCTGATAAACTCTGTGTTTGTAAACACAGCCACGTGGGTAATGTTTATACACTTGTGAGCAGTGGCATGTGGTATTGAACAAAAGCAGTTTACTAACCTTGATTACGTTGATTTCCACAAAAACAAAATATCATTTAACCATTTATACAAACTGTGATGTAAAGTCCTTGGTACAAGTAACATAGAGCATAAATCAATATTTATCCAATACTTGTATTTCCTAAAAAAAGTCGTTTTATGTCGCAAAGTTAAAAGTCAGCAGCAAACATAGATAAAACTATATGCACCAAAATCTGTTTAACATGTCCTTTATTTTTCATTTTCATTTTTTCTAAATGGTTCTGTCTTTTCATCATCACTTTTGTCACTGGTGTCGTCATCACTATTAATGTCAAGTTCCCAGCCATGAAAATTAAAAATATCACAAGTAATCTCCTTTTGTTCTTTTGTCATATAAACTATATATCTCTTCTTCTTTTGTATATTTTCTGCCATGTTTTAAGTACATGTATTAACTTTGATTTCATCAGCTACATAATTTAGAATGAACAAATAGAACAATTTCCCTCCTTTTCCTAACACACACGTATTAGTACAGAGTCTGGAATGTGTGTCCTTCATCAATACACAAACCAGACCTGCTGATGGCATTTTGAATTACCAAATAATTTTGTGACTTTATCTTAATTGGGTGCTGACGTGTTCTCTTTGTATAAGATGTGAAATAAGGTTTGTACAATTTAAGTTTGTGAAAATGGAAAATATAAATGAAAATCGTGGAATAAAAAGGAAGCGAGATGAAATGATTCAAGAAAGGAAGAAATACCCGTCTGACTCCATAGAAGCCCGGAGGGAGAGAAATGCAAAAGTAAAGAAGTCAAAAATCAGATCAGGGGAAATCTTCTTTATTACTATCAAATTGAAGATGAAAAAATAGACTTGTCCAATAAAATGGATAAAATAAAGCTGTTTCTTGGTGAAGGCAAATTCAACAAAATTTCGACATTTTCATTGGTACACAGACTCTGTGACTTTTTTATAAATGTAAATATACCCGGAGAAGGAAATGTTCGGCGTAATGATGACCGTGATGATGATGATGATGATGATGATGATGATGATGATGTCCCCAGTATGTATCAGCACTGTTCTGTAGATGAGGCTTCCACAGAAGAACTTTTCGTTGGGTGTTTTTCATCTGTACGAAAGCTGTTATCTCAAGTACAGGCACATTCCATTAACTGTCCTGAAAAGCTTGAAATCTCCAGGCAAAAAAAAATACAACAAGTAATGTCACTTGAAATGAAGTGTGCAAACGCTGATCATACTGTGTCCTGGACTTCCTCCCCTCATTTGGACAATGGAAAATTTGTTGCTAACATGAAGATCTGCCATGGCTATTTTACAAGTGGGATGCTACAGAATCATTTAACTAAATTCCTAGAATCATCTGGGTTGGGAATAACTGGAGAGAAATACTTAAATGATCTTTCTTCATCTTACTCTGAGGTTGTAAAGGCTGCTGTCACTGAACCTTACGAACAAGCCTTGACGGAGGAAATAGCCATCAAATCTGCTTTGACAGATGGTGATATTTCAAGTGTTACCATCATAACCGATGCCAGGCACTGCTGGCGGAAAACGCCAAATTTAGTGATGTCGTATGTATAGGAAACGCTAGCCATAAAGTCTTGAAGATATCTACAGTAACCAAAGAAAATGATCCCTGTTCCCAAAGGCATGAACTCATTGGTGTAAAACCCATTTATGAATATTTTGAAAAAATAGTTGTCCTAACGATATACATGCCCATGATAATAACAATCAAATTTTAAAGTATGTTCGAGAAGAAAGAAGCCCAACAGAAAATGCTATTGACACGTGGCACATGACCAAAGGACTAGCCAAAAATGCAAAAAAAAATTGCAAATGGAACAAGAAAACTTAATGGAATTACATGGCATGGGGAACTTTCAGATAAAGGGGCTGCTATCAAAACACATATATTTCATTCAATGAAGAATGCAAATAATGATGCAAAGGCATTGCAGATAAATATCTTCAATTTTGTGAAACATTATCAGGGAAACCATGATGACTGTTTTTCTACATCCCGATGCAAATCTGATGAAAATTACGAATGTTCAAAATTTATTCTGAAAAGTGAAAAAGCTCTATCAATTTTAACCAATTTTTTAAAATCACTTCCTGTCTACAAAGATGCAGAAAAATACAAATATTGTATGGCCACCCATTACGTAGAACTTATAACAACATTTTACTACAGTATGTGGACAAAAGAATTGTATTTTGAAAAGAAAATTATTTAAATTAGAATCTATTTATCTGTACTAGACTGGAACGAAAATATAAGCAGAAAAGCAACATCTTATAAACAAATTCCATTTAAAAGAAATCCAACACTAACATATACAGTTGAAGTGAAAAAAAGAAAGACCAGTAATTTCAAAGAAATATTATGGAATTATTGGATTAAAAAGCTCATACATAAAGTAAGTGCATGTTGTTTCTGTTTGTTTAGAAAAAATCTGCTTGGCTCTGGTGACTCATTTACTCATGTGCTATTTTAACCAAGCTCCAGTTTGACTGGCAGGTATAGCACAGGCATATCATATTACACTAGCAGTAGAAAATATCCTCGCTGGTATACCAGCGAGAGTTCCCCTTTAACTGATCTGTTTTTTCAAAAATACTAGTAATGACCAAGATGGCTCCGATGCAGAATACACAAACATTGATATTGAAATCGCTGAAATAAATTAATACGTTACAAAGAAATTACTGAAAACGAAATAGAAAAGCCTATAAAAACGTTGAAAAATAATAAAGCATGTGGATACGATAAAGTTGTAAATGAACAATTTAAATTTCCTTATCCAGTTATAAAATAAGTATATACACAATTTTTCAATCGTGTACTTGATAGTAGTATTATTCCAAAACCATTGGTATATTAAATCTATAATAATAAATATATAAGAATAAAGGTGATGATGTGAACCCAGAAATTATAGACCAATAACACTTTTAAAGTGTCTTGGAAAATGATTTAAATGTATTATCAATTATAGATTTACGGATTTTATTGAGTCCAGTAATCGTCTTCATAACTGTCTGGCTTGTTTTAGGAAAGGATATTTAACATCTGACGACATGTTTATGTTACAACACATGATTCAACTTTTAAACAACAATAAAAATAAATTGTTCTATGCTTTCATGGATCTAAAACAAGTTTTCGACACAGTGTTGCGACAAGGTCTTTGGCAAAAGTTACATTGTACTTAATATAAAATAAATGGAAAATGCTTAAAGCTTATTAAATATATATATAGTAATATATTATCCTTATGTTTCATGTAATACAGAACTTTCAAATTTCAATTTTGGCGTGCATCAGGGAGAGAACCTATCTCCCTTACTTTTTTCTGTATACCAAAGTGATCTGCAAGGTTTTCTAGAAAATAATATTACTTTCCAAGGTATAAAGGTACCAAATGACACCAATGTTGACGGTATACAAATTAAAAAAAAATACTTATGCTATTGTATGCAGACGATACAGTTATACTATCCGAAAATGAAGATGATTTATAAACTGAACTTAATGTTTATGAACAGCACAGTGATAACTAGAGGTGAAAGTCAATACCAATAAATCAAAAATACTAATATTTTCCAAAGGTAGACAATTTGCGTATAATTTTAC
>JAFMSR010000006.1:6838082-6911925 GCA_022818135.1 Saxidomus purpurata
CCTGCTTCCTACTTTCCATTCGCATCAAACTCTTGAAAGACCAAAAGAATAGAGGGCTTTTCTGACTAAATATAATGTCAAGAATAAACAGGAATATCAAACATAACTTATACGTATTGAAAGAGAATTCAATTCTCAATCATTTCAATATGCAAGTCATTACAAAATTTAAAAATAAGGAATTTACTAGCGATGTTAACCTAGTCGGCATGGTCAGCTAGTAGAAATACGTACACACTCGCTTTATGTAAAACCCAATAAAGGACACTATGGTGGACACAGGTAACTCCTCCACTGTTTTGGTTTTTCAAAGTTTTGACGTAATATTGACAGGCATAAGTTATAAACAATCTGAGCGGCAAATTATTTTGACTACACAAGTGTTGTGATAACATTCAGTAAGAGCAGAGTTATGGTCCATGATTTAAGCAGACATTTCAACAATTTTCATTACGGGCCGCAGCAGCGGCCCGCTATATTTAATACGTGGTGAGTAAAAGATGCATGGAGACTTAAGCACTAGATCGAACATATGCGTCTCTCTTCATTATAAAATTGAGGTACTTCTGAGATGAAAACTGTAGACACAGTCAATTTTTTTGGAAAAGCAAGAGTTGTCGTTTGTAATTGAGCTGTCGTTCGTTTCATAGAGGGCGCAATCTAATATACGCTGGTAAAAAAAGAAAAAGCGCTTTTCACGTTTCAGTCGCAATCTACACCTAGAAAAATGGATATATGATTGCTTTTTCCACTAACATAACCTTTGACATTATAGAAACGAAACGAGTCGACTGAATATTCTTTTATGGCCTTTTTAGACATATATGATATTGTCTTAGCTAATTTTTTCCCACTTGTAATAAGTCTGCCTCCGTGGTGTATTGGATAAAGCCGTTGGCTCGCACACTTTTGTGTACGTGTACTTTTAGAAACCACGAGTTCGAATCCCATCAACACCCAATTTTTTTTTAAAACTTATTTCTGCCGTTTTTATAATCATTTTTAATTTTTTAAGAATATTTTACGGCAAATAATCATAAAAATCTTCATTCATGTCAAATTAATAAGGATAATGGTAATGAAAAATTGAGACATACCAGGAACTTCCTGGACATACCGTATAAATATTATTTGATAACAGTAAAGTTTCGATACTACAGGTCAGTCAGTAGATGTGGTGTCGTGTCAGGTTTTGCTTGTTCAACCAGAATTGGTTCCCTCGAGTTCTTTTGGGGCCATGCCTCAATATCAATTATCACCAATTTTCAAAATATTTACATGGAATTTTTGTTTGTTGGCCCGCTGTGATACTTTGTATCACAGTTTTTCTTGTTCAATACTCAAATCAGCTATGCTTTAGAGTCATGAAGCTCTATCTGTGGCCTCAATAGCTCAATTATTAGGCTGTTTGCCTCTGGAACAGGAGGTCCCGGGTTCTTATCCAAGCCCAAGCATGAGGTGTGTCCTTGGGCAAAAACACTGATGCCACAAGTGCCTCTGGGATGAGTGTTTGAGAGTGATTCAATAAGCTAGGGAAGTTTTCTTTGTAATTGAACTTAAATAAATTTGTATAAACTTAACACATTAAGGACTGACCCATCTCATACACATTACTGCTACAAATGTCCATGTCCTTATAAAAATGCAACGGGAAGGATGATGGCTACTGATGTGTGTGGGAAGGTCAGCTTTAGTCAAAGTGTTTGAAATTTACCATAGAATTTTTAAAATCTGTCAGTATTTTGCTATTAATAGTTGGTATGGGGAACAGTTAACAGTTGTGTAGAAATAATGACAACACTGATGCCTGTGTGTCAATAAGAGCCTATGCATATCTTTCCATTTGATGATTTTCAGCAGCAATTTATATGTAGAGAGTAGTTGAAATCATGGAATTGACACCAGCATTTAGAAACACGTTTTGGTCGGAAAACAGATTTACTCATAAGGGTATTGTTGTGAGACAACAGTTACTATATAATGAACCCAAAAGGTTCCCTCTTTGCTTTTGTCAACGTATATATGTAAGCTCAAGTGTGACTGTCCTTTCATATTGTTCAACAGGTTGATGGCATCCCAAAGTCATCTACTTCAACAGATGAGACAGATGATACAAGTACCCTGTCCTCACTACAAATCCAGGTTGTGAACCTTGCTCAGAATATGGGTGATATGGCTCAACAAGGTGATGTACAAGAGGTGAGATTTGAATTCATAATTCACACAAATCATATTTATGCCCACGTATATTGATTTGCAGATGTCGGTATGTCCGTCCGTCCATCTACCAACTGGTTTCCAGATTATAATTAAAGAACGCTTGGGCCTAGGATCCTGAAACTTGATGTGAAGGTTGGTCATGACCAGCAGAGGATCCCTATTGTTTTTTAGGTCAGTATATCAAAGGTCAAGGTCACAGTGACCCAGAATAGTAAAACGGTTTT
This sequence comes from Saxidomus purpurata, assembly GCA_022818135.1. NCBI lineage: Eukaryota > Metazoa > Mollusca > Bivalvia > Venerida > Veneridae > Saxidomus > Saxidomus purpurata. The sequence continues at coordinate 6,840,527 of JAFMSR010000006.1, forward strand.
GGGATGATAACTTGAAAATGCTTGGACCTAGCATCTTTTAACTTGATGTGGAGGTTTGTCATGACCAGCAGATGACCCCTATTGATTTTGAGGTTAGTAGGTCAAACTCCAAGGTCACGGTGACCCGTAATTTTAAAACAGTTTCCAAATGATAACTCGAGAACGCTTGGGCCTAACATCTTGAAACTTGATGTGGAGGTTGGTCATAACCAGTAGAGGACCCCTAATGGTTTTGAGATTAGTAGGTCAAAGGTCAAGGTCACAGTGACTCGGAATTGTAGAACGGTTTCCGCTCAATAACTTAAGTTAGGAGTGACCAATTGCAATGAAATTTGGTTTGTAGGTAGTTTGCGGGGAGAGGAAGCTTGGATTGCATTTGAGGTCACTAGGATCAAGGTCAAGGTCACTGTTACTAAAAATAGAAAAAATGGTTTCCGCTTAATAACATGAGTTAGGAGTGACCAATTGCAATGCAACTTGGTGTGTAGGTAGCTTACATGGAGAGGAAGATATTTAAATATATTTTCTTTTAATTTTTTATATTGTTTTAAAGTGGGGGGCTGTTACTTAAAATAGATTTTTATTTTATTTTAAAGTTGTTTAACGCAAAAAAATCTTTTTTAGGTCACTTCTAAAAACAGATTTCTTTTCAAATTTTTTTTTTTAGTTTTAAATTGTTTTCAGCAAAAAAAAATGTTAGGGGTAAAGGTCACTGTTACTAAAAATAGATTTTTTTTTCAAATTTTTTATTTTTTGATAATAAAATTGTTTAAAGCAAAAAAGAATTTTTTTTAGGTCAAGGTCAGTTACTAAAAATACTTTTTTTTTCAATTTCTGTTTTTTTAGTTTTAAATTGTTTTTTAGCACAATTTAACACAATTTTTATGGAGGTAAAGGTCACTTCTTAAAAATATTTTTTTTTTTTCGAATTTTTATTTTATTTTTAAATTGTATTAAGCAAGCAGTGAATAATCTAGCCGTGCGTCCTGCATCCTTTACGCACAAAAAATCAAAGGACGCAAATATTTGAAATATTAGCGTCCTATAGGACACAAGCATGTGAAAAGCGAGACTTAGGCAATGCTTGCGGCAGTTTGTATAAAAGAATAGCGTCCACGAACTTTGCGTTTCCTGCGAGTATTTAGAATAATTTTCACATGAAATCGCTAAAAAATATCGGCACTTCGCGGGTGTAAAATCGCGGTACTTAGAGTGGTGTTTCAGACAGTTAACAAGACATTAAATTAGAATTATTTTCGGTATAAATTTGTATAGACATGATTTTCTTTTGTCTTTTATATGTATACTAAATTCAAAAATACTTGTCAACTAACATACATTTGTATAGCATGATATATTACATCACCAAAAATAAAACTTTCTCATACTATACATTGTCTAGGTCAATCACACTTAAGATCTCATTGGTCGCCGTGACTGGCCTACTCTTTGGCAACCAATCAAATTCAACCTTTGGCTATACTGGCTGGAAATTGCAGTCAGGTAAATTTCTCCTATTTCTTGGCTTCAAAATTTTGTCTTTTAGGCATGACGGGAGACATGTCGGGGTCTCATCCCAATATTAAGCTAACATACATGCTCTTTGGGACGGACCTTGATAAAATTCTCATCAAATCAAATTATACATTGTCTATTCCAAACCAAAAGTATCAGACTATTGTCTATTCTCAAACTGTCAAATTATCTTGGTCTTTTTAATGCCACGTGCTTCGCTTGGATCAAACGAAACTCAGCGTCGGCGTACGTTCCTTGATCTTGTTACACCTGCGGCTTTATCTTTATCATTAAAGAAGTTGCAATAAAAATTATTTTATACGGCAAAGGTCATTCTTTAAAATAAATAGAAGAAAATTGTTACTCAGAAGTCAATCGGCTTGAAACGCCGCGATTTTGTTATAAACATAACGTTTTGTTTTGAATAAAGAACAGTTGGAACTTTTTAAATGTTAATTAAGTTAATTGAGAAATACTTTCCCGATATTATTACTGATCGTTATCGATGATTTATACGTTTTTTTCGCCTCTGTTTTCTTACTTTTTCGGAAAGGGACTCATTGTTTGATAAGTGGGACTCATTGTTTTGAAAAATGTGCATCCCAAGGACTCATATAAATCAAAACCTAGATTATTCACTGAGCAAGTGTCTTTGCCCAAGAACACACCTGAAACAGTCAAGGTGACTTTTTTTTCACTAGGGTCAAAGTCAATGCTAAATTCTAATATTGTTCTGTGGAGATGACTGTTTTATTTTCTTTTTAAATAATTATACCCCCGAAACGAAGTTTGGGGGGGTATATAGGAGTCACCCGGTGGTTGGTCAGTCAGGTGGTCTGCTGCATTTTCCTTGTCCGGAGCATAACTTGAAAACTACTGGTTGGAATTCAATACAACTTCATACAATGGTCAAGCACATTGAGAGGAAGTGCAGTGTACAAGAACCATAACTCTATCTTGAGTAATTACAGAGTTATTGCCGTTTGTTACTTTTCCTTGTCTGGAGCATTACTTGATAACTACTGGTTTGAATTCAATACAACTTCATACAATGGTCTAAGACAATGAAAGGAAGTACAGTGTACAAGAACCATAACTCTATCTTGAGTAATTACAGAGTTATTGCCGTTTGTTACTTTTCCTTGCCCGGAGCATAACTTGAAAACTACTGGTTTGAATTCAATACAAATTCATACAATGGTCAAGTACATTGAAAGAAAGTGCATTGCACAGGAACCATAACTCTTTCTTGACAAATTACACAAATTACAGAGTTATTGCCCTTTGATACTTTTCCTTGTCTTGAGCATTACTTGAATACCACTGTTTGGAATTCAATACAACTTCATACAATGGCCAAGCAAAATGAGAGGAAGTGCAGTGTACAAAAACCATAACACTATCTTGAGTAATTACAGAGTTATTGCCCTTTGTGACTTTTCCTTGTCCGGAGCATAACTTGAAAACTACAGATTGGAATGCAATACATCTTCATACAATGGTTCAGCACAATAAGAGGAAGCGCACTGTGTACAAGAACCATAACTCTATGTTGAGTTATTTCCAAGAACAATATCTCAATTTATATTTTTTTTGCAAGGTATTCTGTTACTACAAACTTCCTTAGTTTATAAAGCAGTCTTTTGGGGGTATTAATCACATTTAGTGATAGCTCTAGTTTTTTTTAGTTTACAATTTCTACAGATGCTCTTTTCACGAATTTCACACTGACTTTTACTTTAAAAACTGTTCATTTCATAGTACAACTTTTGCATCAAGGGGGGCATACGTGTTTTACAAACAGCTCTTGTCTCCATTTACCTGCTAAATTTCTTAATGGGCTTAAAGTTATATAACCCTTCAAGTTCTGGGGGGGGGGGAGACATATATCATGTAGCTCAGTGCTTTAAGAGGAATAAACATACAGTGCATGACTGTGTAAGGGCGGATGTTTTAGTGTTAGAAATTGAAAGTTATTTTTCTTATTGATTATATAAATGAGAATGAACGTACTAGAAAGGCTTGAATTTCAATTATTGACAAGGATTTTAGTCTTGTGTGGTGTACAAGACGTATAAATATAAGTATATCTTGAATATTTACTGAGTTATTGCCCTTTTAATCAAAGTGAATCTTTTCAAAAAATAATCTAGAGCAGTTTTCCAGTCTTCAAATGAAAATGAGTCTTTCCAAACGAATGTGTTTCCTATCCTTAAATGTTAGATGAATATTTTTATTCCATCTTATTAATCAAAACTGATAAAGGATTGACAATGTATGGAGGGAAAGGAACTTCAATGATGCAATTTTTTGCAATTAGTTCTTTAACAGCTGAATTGACTAAGTCCAAATTTTCTAAAGCTGAATGATTGTTAATAGTAAAATGTCAGTCGGGTACCTTTAAAATGGTATTTTATGTCCATTTTCCAGAATGTCAAGAATTTCGGAATTTGCTCCAATTTCTTTCCAATAAGAAATATGACGCTTCAGACAACCATTAATGCTAATATTTATACCCCCGAAATGAAGTTTAGGGGGTATATTCGAATCACCCGGCAGTGTTTTTTTTGGGGCCTTTTTGGGGCCGAAATTCGGCCCCATTCCCCTCAAAACTTAATATACATTTTTCCCCATTTTTGACAAAAAATTCCCCTCAAAATGTTGAAAAAATCTTTGATTAATTTAATCAGGAGTTGGTCAAACTTGTTATAAAAACATAAGATTTCATAAATTAAAGCACCAGAATAATTTCTTGCGACTATCTTGACATGTTACATGAGAAATAGTCGGGCGAAAATCGCCGATTTTTCGTTTGTCACCTATTTTCGCGACCCCGATTTTTGTTATTTTTTCAAAGAAAACAGTGTTCCAAAGATGAATAAAGATACTAATACAATGTTTTCAATTGAAAATAGAAGTATTACTTATTATTGACGTGTGTTTTAACACCTATGCTGCTAAGTTATGTTCCTGACACCAGATTTTTATATAAAATTTTGTTATGTTAAATTCTTATGTCCTCTCTTTATATTTGGCAAAAGAATAATGTCATTTACATACTTGATAGTTTTGGTTCTTTATAATATAACATTTTTAAACACTATATTTTATACATTTTCAAAAAAATTCCCCTATTCTGGCAAAATGACGTAAAAATTCCCCTCCTGACGGGCCCCGCCACCTTTCCCCTCAGACTGAAAAAAAACACTGCCCGGTAGTTGTTTGGTCCGTCGGGCGGGCGGTCGGTCCGTTGCATTTTCCTTGTCCGGAGCATAACTTGAAAACAACTGTTTGGAATTCAATATAACTTCATACAATAGTCAAGCACATTGAGAGAAAGTGCAGTGTACAAGAACTATAACTCTACTTTGAGTCTAACTTTTCCTTGTCTGGAGCATAACTTGAAAACTACTGGTTGAAATTCAATACAACTTCATACAATGGTCAAGCACATTGAGAGGAAGTGCATTGCACAAGAACCATAACTCAATCTTGACTAATTACAGAGTTATTGCCCTTTGTTACTTTTCCTTGCCCAGATCATAACTGGAAAACTACTGGTTGGAATTCAATACAACTTCTTATAATAATTATAGTCATGCACAATGAGAGGAAGTACAGTGTACAAGAACCATAACTCTATCTTGACAAATTACAGAGTTATTGTCAGTTTCTTTGCAAGGTTTCTTGTTACTACTAACTTCTTCAGTTGATAAAGCTGTCTTTTGGGGTTATTAATCACTTTTAGTGATAAGTCTAGTTTAATTAAGACTTATAAATCCTGCAATCTGGTGGTTTCTTGAGGGAAATTCTAGCTTTTCATTTATGGTAAATTTTCAACATTCATGGGGGATAGTTGCTCCAGCCTTGTAATAAATCTTTGGCTATGAAAAAATAGCATTTTCTGCAGAAAGTCATGTGGCAATAAATGAACAATGTAAATGTTTTAATATATTTTATGTCCCAGTAAGATATTAACATATCCGAGACTTGATAGACAGAATATGATTGTTTAGATCAGAATTAAACTAATTAAGATTTCATACTTATTGACCGTACAAGACTCTAGCGAATCCTATTCCCAGAAGATACTAATGTATCTTGCCTTTAATAAAATTGTGATTGCTAAACCGAAACATATTTGGTCAACCACAACCTAATGCATCGGTGTAATTACTCCGAGCGTTGTAATTGTAAATATTCAAATACACTTAGGTACTAACGTATCATGTATAGCAACCCAGTTCAACCATACCAGATATTTTGACAATTTTAGTGAGAAACCGGACCACCTATTCAATAAATTTGTGGTAAACAAGATACTATCGTATCATGAACTATCAGCAAGGTATTACCGTACCAGGTACTACTACCGTACCAGCTTTTAACAAGATACTAACGCTTGTGTATAGTTACAGGTACTATCGTACTTTTATTAACAAATATTTTGATATCTTAAATGGAACTATATGGTATACAATTAAAAACCATTGATCATGCTAACTGTAACAAAATATTTATGCCTCTAGGCATTTTACTCTATCATACAAACAAGCTGTAAGTTAAGTTGAGGTCACATGAAACATAATAATAGCAAAGATACATTGTAGCAATGCAGATATCTGGTAAATAGAAGCGACCACCAGCACACATTGAGAAGTCTAGTCTGACAGTCAATCAAGTAGACGCACACCTATGTATGTCACAGAAATTCATGATACACCGAGTCACGGTTGAAAGCCCGGTAAAATGATTATTGCACCTGTATAATTAATAATGGTTCATCAAGTACATTTTACACAATTGTATACACTTTTAGAGCAGAAATATTTTTTTAGCACCACAATGCAACAACTACATAGTGTCAAAGTGCCCCCTAATGTGAATGAATGTCACCGATAAGTTACTTATTGACTTGTATAAGTGCACCTCGCAAGCTGCAATAATAACAGAGCATTCCCGAATCATTGAAATGCACGTCATCACTGAATATGGGTCTGTTTGGGTTCTTCACACCAGTGACTTTCCAGTATTTCAACACAACACTTGCACACTCTTCTTTTCATGTTTTGTTTACATTTACCACACGACCAAAATACTCCTCCTCACAAATGTGACATGGTGATGGCCTGGGCAGTAGCTGCACTACCACCACATTGTGAATACTATATTTAGCCTCCCATGTAGTGGCTAAACTAACGATCTGCAAAGCCAAAGATTCACCAACATTGTCAGATTTTGTATCGAGGTCATTTCCTCCAAATTGTAGAAGTACCGTTTTTGGACGGAATCGTTCAGTGGATCTTTCCCAGTGTACTAATGAGAGTGCTTTGTTATCCTTCTAAGATATACCGTGCATGAAAACTGTTGAAGACTCGTCTAGATTAAATGGGTTTGTGGCACCATTCACACAAAACAAGTAACTTTGAAGTCTATTAATGTGCGAAGTTCCCAAAATTAAAGTACACATGTTATCACATTAAAATCAGAATTTGTTGCAAACACACACTCTATGAAATCATCAAACTTCCGTCAGCAAAGTTATTTTAAATCGTATATCCAGAGTACCACAAAGATTAGCGTTGGTAGAATTGTCTACCTTCCGGGTCGAAACGTTCCTGTGACGATTGGTGAATTCACTTAATTTTGTGAACAATACTTTATGTAGGCATCAAATGTCCCTCGAAAATTAATGTACATGGTACCTCCACAGCAGAATAAAGATTAACGATGGTAGTTTGGATGGTTACCTTCCAAGGTTGAACTGTTCCCATGACGAAAAGTGAATTTACGTAATTCGTAAACAATATTCGCTTAAACACAGCAAATTTGAATCTAAAAACACTTAAACTGACTGTTGTAGGATGTCTTTAAAACTAAAGTTATATAACAGCAAGGTGGTTTAAATCAAAAAAGTAAATATATACCTTAAATTTGTGAATTAAATTGTAAATTTTTCAGAAGTAATTGCATAATAATTTATGCAGAAAAGACTGACTATAAGCCGGGACAAAACCGTACTAAAACCGGCTTCAGTCTTCGGACTTCATCACGTCCTATGTGACCCTGTTAAAATAGTCCATCGCTTCCATAAATATAATTTAACAATAAATACAATTTTACTTCGTCTTACAAGTAAGTCAAGATATATTGCATGCAAGGATAAAAGCATAAATATTTGTATATAACAGCACAACCATAGCTGTAACTTAGCATGTAACTATTAACTAGTCAGTTTTCAGATTTTTGCTACAGACAATTTATTTCCTTCTTTTCAGCTCACCTGGCACAAATTGCCAGGGTGAGCTATTAGAATCACTCACCGCCAGGGGTCCGTACGTTGTCCGTCCATTCGTCCATCCGTCCACCATTTCCTTCAAACGACATCTCCTCTGAAACCATTGGGCCAGTGTTGATTAAACTTTGCAGGGATGTTTCTTGCATGAAGCTCTATCAAAGTTGTTCAAAGAACTCTATTCCTTGCAGAACTGTGGTTTGCTATGGCAACAAATAGGAAAAACTTAAAAAATCTTCTTCTCTAAAACCAAAGGCATAGAGCTTAAATCACTTACTTTATGACCCTCTTCCTCCCCACCCCCACCTCCCCCCCGGGTCAAAATTGGCCCAACCCAGTGGGTCACTTGGTTTTACATAGGCTTATATAGGAAAAACTTAAAACATCTTCTTCTCTGAAACAACACGGCCTAGAGCTTAGATATTTAGCATGTAGCATTTCCTAGTAGACCTCTACCAAGATTGTTCAAGTCATGACCCCTGGGTCAGACCTGACCCTGCCCCAAGGAGTCACTTGATATTACATAGGTTTATATAGGAAAAATGTTTAGGTATTTGGAATGTAGCATTACCTTGTGGACTTTGTGATATAGCCAATGGTAGTCAGGTGAGTGATATAGGGCCATTCTGGCCCTCTTGTTTAGCAGATTCAGATAAAATGACATTATAACGTCACAATACATGATACAGTATTTTGCAATTGTAACAGGTGTCACCAGCATGTGATGATTATTGACAAATTCTGGCATTTCAGCATTCGCAACAAAGAATGCAGACACCGCCATACCATCCTGGTATACCTGCCAGTTGGCCTGGATATATTCACCAAATTCCCCCACAACAGAATATATCATACAGTCAGGGTTACGGGAATCACCCCATGTCCATGGGTAACACAGCGACTTTTCAGCGAATGCCATCCACAGAGGTACAAGTCCAGCAGCAAATTTAAAATTACTCAAAACCAAAAGAGAAGAATCACAAGTCATAATCTGTATTGTTAATCCAAATAGCAGGAAGGATGTCATAGCAGTAATACTGAAGTCACAAAGTTAAACAGAAGTGACAGGATCTCAGTATTCAGGATCCAGGAGTACCCCAGTAATAGTAGCTCTCACTAGAAATTTAAAAGTGGAATCCCTGGGGACTCCTTGTATCCAAAAAGTAGGGAGTCCCAATGAGTGCCTTCGAGTCACCGCAGCAACAAGGGAGGATGTGTGTGTGTGGGAGGGGTTTACCCCTCCTACTGGGGGGGGGGTCTCCCTTTACATTTTTTAAAATTAAGACTTAATGTGTTCTTGAGGGAAATTCTGGCTTTTCATTTATGGTAAATTTTCAACATTCATGGGGGATGGTTGCTCCAGCCATGTAATAAATATTTGGCTATGAAAATAATAGCATTTTCTGCAGAAAGTCATGTGGCAATAAATGAACAATGTAAATGTTTTAATATATTTTACTTTGTCATACAAGTAAGTCAAGATATATTGCATGCAAGGATAAAAGCATAAATATTTGTATATAACAGCACAACCATAGCTGTAACTTAGCATGTAACTATTAACTAGTCAGTTTTCAGATTTTTGCTACAGACAATTTATTTCCATCTTTTCAGCTCACCTGGCACAAATTGCCAGGGTGAGCTATTAGAATCACTCACCGCCAGGGGTCCGTACGTTGTCCGTCCATTCGTCCATCCGTCCACCATTTCCTTCAAACGACATCTCCTCTGAAACCACTGGGCCAGTGTTGATTAAACTTTGCAGGGATGTTTCTTGCATGAAGCTCTATCAAAGTTGTTCAAAGAACTCTATTCCTTGCAGAACTGTGGTTGCTATGGCAACAAATAGGAAAAACTTAAAAAATCTTCTTCTCTAAAACCAAAGGCATAGAGCTTAAACCACTTACTTTCTGACCCTCTTCCCCCCTCCCCTCCCCCCCGGGTCAAAATTGGCCCAACCCAGTGGGTCACTTGGTTTTACATAGGCTTATATAGGAAAAACTTAAAACATCTTCTCTGAAACAACACGGCCCAGAGCTTAGATATTTAGCATGTAGCATTGCCTAGTAGACCTCTACCAAGATTGTTCAAGTCATGACCCCTGGGTCAGACCTGACCCTGCCCCAAGGAGTCACTTGATATTACATAGGTTTATATAGGAAAAATGTTTAGGTATTTGGAATGTAGCATTACCTTGTGGACTTTGTAATATAGCCAAAGGTAGTCAGGTGAGTGATATAGGGCCATTCTGGCCCTCTTGTTTAGCAGATTCAGATAAAATGACATTATAATGTCACAATACATGATACAGTATCTTACAATTGTAACAGGTGTCACCGCAACAAAGAATGCAGACACCGCCATACAATCCTGGTATACCTTCCAGTATACCTGGATATATTCACCAAATTCCCCCACAACAGAATATATCATACAGTCAGGGTTACAGGAATCACCCCATGGTCATGGGTAACACAGTGACTTTTCAGCGAATGCCATCCACACAGGGACAGGTCCAGCAACAATACTCGAAACCAAAAGAGAAGAAACACATACTCAGTATAATTGATCCAAATAGCGGGATGGATGTCACAGCAGAAATACTGAAGTTACAAAGTTCAACAGAAGTGACAGAATCTAAGGATTCAAGGTCGAGGAATACCCCAGTTAGTAGAAGTACTGCAGAGGTAGGATATCACCTAACATAAAAACCTTGATCAGGGCATGACTTGATTGAAATGCAAGCACAAAAACCTGTGTTATGGCTTTACTTTAGATAAATGCTGAAACTAATATTTAGGGACATAGTTTTAAGTCATCAGTGCTACATGCATAATGCTTGGTACATTTAAGTCAAGTACTTGACAAATACCGTGTGTTTCTATAGTTAGTGAAGAGCTTGCAAACCTGCCTCTACCTGATTCTGAGGTTGTCTGAGTAGCCTCTTGTGAGTTGCCTGAACTTCTGCTGATAAAAAATCAAACATTTTGATGATTAAAAGTCAATGTCAGAGTAAAACGAATATGTTGTTAATTGTCTTACAGGACCCAACAGCTGAGAGAGGGGGGGGGGGAACCAAATATAAAATTAGCTCAGTTTGCAAAACGGGTAGCAGCCAAACTGTACGGTACAACTGATGTAGCCAGTCCATCTAGTAATATGACCAGTCAGAAACTTCCATCAGCACATCAACAACAGGTACTACAAACGCTTGATAGATATAAAAATTTGCATTTGAAAATTTATGTAAGTGTTTAATCTTGATCTATAGAAGTTTATTACCCTTCCACAAAATGTCCAGCCGTTTGATTGGTCAATGACACGTAAATAGTTATTGATATTAATGAGCAAGTCTGTTATATACATTTCACATAATCCGGTCTATGTACCCTACGCTAAAAGTGAGAGTGTCCGTGTACAGTATATCAGTGTATGAGTACCTGCTGATTTATGACATTATTAAGTCACAAAGTGACACTGAATTTAACGGTTTTCTTACATTCAGTCGTTAAATGAATTAAAAATAACTGAATCCTTCAAAATTTAAGAAAAGGAAGGGTACTTAAATTGTTATAAATTTTGTTTGATGACATGGTATATGGGGATTTATTACCCGACTCAATATAATATTACCCTCGCCTAACAGCTGAGGTAATATCAATTTAGGCAGGTAAGATATCCCCATATACCAAGTCAAAAAAAAAACAACATATGATAATTCATATGCACATGTACTAGAAGTTAATAGAGTCAACTCATATTTCGTGATTTCCTCTGGCTAATTCATAATTTACAGCAACTTTCATAAAGAAGCACCTTCAAAATCAGCCAGCTATTTGAAAATAGGTGTCAATTTGAAAATATTTTGTTGCAATAACAGAAAAAAAGTTCTATGTGATTTTATCACAATTATGAACACTGGTGATTGGCAGAGGGAACCCTGGTATCTAGCAACTTAGGCTAATTGATGCACTAAAAGTCACTGGTAATGAAGGTGTTTTCAATATAAAAATGGTCAGTTAGGATAAAGCAGTGCTAGTTGTGAAGATTTGTCAAAGTGTAATTGAGCTTACCACTATTTAAACAATTTGATTCAACTGTATTTTGTTGACTTAACACCAGGTACCTCGAGCGCAGGCGATTTCAGAGGCAGAGTCAGTGTCACATACAGAGAATGCATCAAATGTTAAGAAATCACAAGAAACCTCAGAACCAGTTAAAGTTAGTGTTAAAACTGCACCAGTTGTCCTTGAAAGAACTAATATAACTGCGGAGAGTAATGACTCAATTAGTGGTCGAGAAATGACCCCAGAAGTGATAATAGTGCCACCTATACTGGTGAAGAAGAAACCAGATGTGGAATTACCTGAGATGGGTGAAGAACCACCTACAGTCAAGGAGTCAGTTCCAGAGGTGTCAGGTAAAACAGTGGTTACCTTTCTAATCACAGCTAAATCTGATAAAAATTGACAGTGACTAAGTTTGTGTTAAAAAGAAGATGTCACAAGTCAAATCATAGAAAATCCTTCTATATGCAGTAGAGGTTGCATTTTTAGCTCGACCTTTGTTAAATTTTTCGTACCACCTTACTTTATTTCAAACTTTTAGAGATATTGCTCTGAAACTTAGAAAATACATTGAATAGAGGTAGAATCCATTATTGACAACCCTTTGTGATATTGCTTTAAAAGTTACAATACTTGTTTGCATCATTACCCCCATCTGTAGACAAGAGAAGGTAACTCTGTCAAGGACTACGCCAGGGTGAGCTTTTCAAATTGATGGTCGTCCGTCAACATTTTGATTCAAATGACATCTCCTCTGAAACCACTAGGCCAATGTTGATAAAACTATGCAGGAATGTTCCTTGCATGAAGCTCTACCAAAATTGTTTAAAGAATTCCATTCCATGCAGAACTCTGGTAGCTATGGCAACAAATAAGAAAAACTTTAAAAATCTTCTTCTCTGAAACCACAAGGCCTAGAGCTTAGATATTTGGCATGTAGCATTGTCTAGTGGACCTCTACCAAGATTGTTCAAATTATGACCCCCGGGTCAAAATTGACCCAGCGCGGGTGGTCACTTAGTTTTCCATAGGCTTTATATAGGAAAAACTTTAAAAATCTTCTTCTCTAAAACCACAAGGCCTAGAGCTTAGATATGTGGCATGTAGCATTGCCTAGTAGATCTCTTCAAAGTTTGTTCAAATTATGCCCCTGGGGTCAAAATTGACCTTGCCCCGGGGGGGGGGTCACTTGTTTTACAAAGACGTATATAGGAAAACCTATTGTATATAACATTATTCAGTGATCTTCCACCAGGCAAGTGGACTTGTACCAAGGTGAGTGATATAGGGCCATCTTGGCCCTCTTGTTTAAATGAAGGCCCTTTATCGATTTTAAATCTCGGTTATGTTTTTGTACCAGTCCACTTTTTTACGTAACTGTTTTAGATATTACTTTGAAAGTTGGAATACTTGTTAACCATCATGATCCCCAAACTTAGGCAGGAGAAGGTAACTCAGTCAAGTATTTTATTTGAATTATGGCACTTTTCAACTAAGAAACTCAGTTAAATTTCATTCTTGTCCACTTGTTGGCTTAAAGTCTTGTGTGCCCTTAACTGTCAAAGTTTTGTTTTATTAGCACTAAAAAAGTTGAGTGCGCTGTCCTACTGACAGCTCTTGTTCATTTTATCTTCATGGAACATGGTCAGTATAATTGCCTTGATGAAATCTAGGTAGAGGTGGAACATGGGTCATCTAGGCTCAAAAACTAGGTCATGGTAGTAAAGTTGTAAAAAAAAAAGTATGTGTATACATTATGAGGTTGCATTTTTAGCTCGACTTTTCGAAGAAAAGGGGAGCTATTCTACTCGCCCCGGCGTCAGCGTCGGCGTTGGTGTCACACCTTGGTTAAGGTATGGCTTTGAAACTTACCGTACTTGTTTACCATCATAACCTCAATCTACAGACAAGAGTACATAACTTTGTCAAGGTTTTTGACAGAATTATGGCCCTTTTTTGACTTAGAAAGTGTATTGAGCTTGGTTAAGTTTTTCGTACCACCCCACTTCATTTCAAAACCATTGGAGGTATTGCTTTGAAACTAACCATACTTGTTTACCATCATGACCTACATCAACAGACAAGAGTACATAACTCTGTCAAGGTTTTTGACAGAATTATGCCCCTTTTTTACTTAGAAAATACATTGAATATGGGTAAAATCCACTTATTGCCTTAACCCTTTGAGATATTGCTTTGGAACTTTGAATGCTTGTTTACATTATTACCCCCATCTGTAAGCAAGAGAAGGTAACTCTGTCAGGGATTTGTTTTAAAAATTAAGGCCCTTTATCGATTTAATATCTTGGTTAAGTTTTTCGTACCAGTCCACTTTTTGACTAAACTGTTTGAGATATTAATTTGAAAGTTGGAATACTTGTAAACCATCATGATCCCAAAACATGGGAAGGAGAATTAATTTTGTCAAGGATTTTATTTGAATTATGGCCCTTTTTGACTTAGAAACTCAGTTAAAATTTTCATTCTTGTCCACTTGTTGACTTAACCATTTGAGATATTACTTTGAAAGTTGGAGTACTTATGTACCATCATGAGACCTATCTGTAAGCAAGAGAAGATAACTCTGTGAAAATGTTTCTTGATTTGTACTTAGAAATTCCAAGCTAAAGTCTTGTGTGCAACTGGCACTGTGATGCACATACATGTATTAATCTACAACTTTGCTGTAGTATTATAATGTTATTAATCAAGTGATTTCATATTTGCCTTGTTATTTGTCCGAGGGTGGTCGTATTGGCCCAAGGCTGAAGGCCGAGGGCCAATACGACTGCCCGAGGACAAATAACAAGGCCAATATGAAATCACTTGATTAATGATTATTTTATTATTCAACTTTACAATATTGGCTAAATAAACAAGAATATAAAGAGAATCTAACATGTTCATGAGTTGTGGATAAGGAAATCCCATCCAAGGGTTGAGATACGTCACAAAAATGAGGCTCTGCCGAGTTGTTTTGGACGTATCTCAACCCGAGGGTGGGATTTCCTTATCCGCAACTCAATGGACATGGTAGATTTATTTTCTCACCGTTTGAATCGCATTTTCACACAAGTAAGAAGAAATAAATATACAGGAGGGGGATGAAAAAATGAAAATCACCATTTTCTCGAATTTTACTTCAAAACTGTTATGGATGAATAGAAAATGATCTAAGAAAATGAATACCCATAACCCTATGTTTATTTCAAAAATAAAAATTTTACAGTCATTTTTCGATATCAGCATGAGTCTAAAAACAAAATGGCATCGTTATAAAATCTAACGGAAGCGACTTCTCCGTATTGGCCCTCTCTTTTAAACCAATCAGAATGCTTGAATTCCGTATTGGCCCTGTTTTCTCGTATTGGCCCTGCTTTTCTCATATTGGCTCAGTTATGCTTTGTATTAGCTCTACCTGTTTCATATCATGTGTGCAATTGATCTAATACAGAGTGTAATATTGTAAAGTTGAATAATAATCAGGGATATCAAACATTTAAGTTAGATAACTCTTGACTTAATATCTTGCTACTTGTGGCCCTTGTTTATACAGATCCTTGTTTTGCCTTTAACTGTCAATGTTTTGTTTTATTGGCAAGCACTAAAAAAGTCGAGCGCGCTGTCCTACTGACAGCTCTTGTTCATTTTATCTTCATAAAACTTTGTCAGTATAATTATCTTGATGATATTTAGGTCCAGTATTAAATTAAAATTAATATGAGTAATCTGAGGTCAAAAACTAGGTCACCCAGTTCAAAACCTTGTCAGGGCTAGCTCTGGCTCATTTTTTCTTTGAGCCATTTTTTTTGGCGCGTTATTCGGACAGCGCGCTTGAACCCTTCAGCCTTTCATACGTTATATTTGCATTATAATTTATTCAGTCAGGAAAACACAATCTACTTTGTGATCAAACAAAATAGAGAAATAAAAAATAAATTCAGTTGAAATACAAGTAAAATCAGGTTAATATCAGTTTTGATGAATTTATTAACATATTCTAGCTCCAAATAATTCAATTTCATTTTAACATGACAGCCTCACTCTTGCTCAGTGCTTGCTGTTGTGCATTCTGCGAGCCAATGTTTCTGCTGTTACACAGCCTGTGTGATCTGAAATGATAAAATACAAAACATTCTGTTTACTATGTATAAACACAAAAAAATGCATAAAAACTGACATTTCAGCACTAATATTTAGATTAATTCCATGATTTTGAAAGAAAAAGATTAATTTTATACATTTAGTCATAAATGCTTTTTGCATATTTTTTGACAGAATCCTTCCTCATTATTAATTTTGGCAAACAGATGTAACAAATAAGATTTATTGTGCTTCAGACAAAGGAAGATTTCAATACATCAACTTTGTTTCAGTGTCATATTTTAGCCAAAGATTTCCAGTTTTCCAACTTACCTGGAATGATCTCAAAGTTTCAGATTTTGACTTTTTATTTAGTTGAAGATTTTAAGAAGCAATTGTACGTTTAGGAGCCATGGTTTCAGACTAGAATAATCATGCATTTAAGTTTTTCATGCATACCATAACTGAGTTGCTCAACATTCCCTTTGATTAAAAAGAAAACAATTATCTAATCAAATAAAAGCAAAATTATCTACATAGCTGCACAGGTCTTTAATTTTTAACATTCACATATCTTGGTTATTTAGATCAAACAACTCACTAATCCCATTATTAATCCACAATAACTGATGCATATGGTCAAAAGATGCTGCCGCTGTTTGTGTCACAATTATAAGTTAAATGTCCAATTAACAATGTGTCAACAATCATAAATTTTCAGACGCAATAAACATGTATATAACACATGTTAGACAATACTTGACTGTGTCTATTGATTTTTGCTACAGAGCAACTGCCGTAGGCAATTATTGGAAAGCAGTCCAAGTGGTTAAAATCTAGAACATCTAAAAATAGCCCTAAAGTATTAAATTTAGTTTCTGGGATCCCAAAGTCATACTCGCCAATTCGATTTTTCTTGAGCCAATTTATTTTTTTTGTCGCCAATTTCGTCATTGGCGAATGCCAGCGCGAGTCCTGCTTGTGTATGCCATACAGGTGACATTTACAACCCCATCATAACGTAAATTGGTCAAAAGTTTTGCCTTGTCAAGGTCAAAGAGAATGTTTGTGTTCATGATATATAGTTTAGAGTTGAAGTTTGGTCACAGGTGAGCAATATAGGGCCATGTTGGCCCTCTTGTTTATTTATTTATCAAACACTGCATTTCGCTGATCAGTTACAGTTTTCATGCTTAACCTGTACTGTACAAAATTCATTTTCTAGTTCCTGACGAAATAGCCTACGACCCTTACAAGCTCTTCCTATATAACAAGGCAATACGGAAAGGAAAAGAAACGGAAAAGGTTCTGCGCATCAACATCATCGGCAATTACCGTCAAGGCAAAACCTCTTTGGCTAGAAGTTTAATAGGACAGTCATCTGAAGGTGTGACATCCACAAATGGCATTGATATCAGTAGATACACATGTAGAAGGTTAAAGGATGGATCTTTATCGGCAAACCTGTGTGAGAATGATAGTCAAGACATAATGAAACGTGTAGCTACAGTAGCACGTTCTGTGCCTGTAAATGCAATGCAGGACATTGACAAAAAGTCTATTGAAAATAGATCACAAAGAAAGGATATTGAAACTATAACGGATTCTGATATTAAACCACTAAATGCAAACACAGAGCAATACACATATAATAGTAAAGAAGACACTATAGTACAGATCATATATGAAAGACAGCCTAAAAAAGCGTTCAATGTAGTACAGAGCATACCTGAAAGACAGCCTAAAATAGAAGACAATGTAGTACAGAGCAGCTTTGAAAGAAAGTCTAAACTTGAATTACCATTTTCAACTAAGGAGTATGAAACATTTTCCAATGCGATGGAGGAAGAAGATGAGTCGGAACAACTCCTAGATATTTGGGACTTTGGTGGTCAGTACATATTTTATGTTACACATACATTGTTTCATTGTAAAAACGTTTTGTATCTTCTGGTGTTTGATTTAACATCTCCTTTAGAAGAAATTGTTCGAGACGAAAATTTCCCTAATGAGACAGGTGAAAAAGACATGGCTTTCTTTGCGAAGTTTTGGGTTGAATCCATTGATGCATATACTGGACCAGGCACACAAGTTATTCTTATTGGAACTCACAAGGATGAACTTGTCAATCCTGACCAATTCAAAGACGAATATTTTGAAAAGGTAAGAAGTCGGTTTGATGAAACAGTTGACAATCAGCTGAGTAATCATATCCAACCAGAAGACTTTGCTGTGGACAATAGCAATTCATCAAAGTCTGGCATAAAGGAACTTCTTGCTTTCATTTTAAAGAAACAACAGGAACTAGTCCAGATCATTGAAATCCCTGCAAGATGGATTCAGCTTGAGAAGGCTTTAAATGACGAACGAGGGAAGAAAGTTGTCACATTTCAAGATGTCATGAACATAGATAAAACCATCAAATTTCCTCTTGATGATGCAGATCAGGTTAAACTGTTCCTGAGTTACCACCACGACAAAGGGAGATTGTTCTATTTTGACGATGGTCAACCCTCAGACCCCATTGTTCTAGATCCAAAATTTTTGATAGATGCTTTCAAGTGCATTTTTACGTCGGAAACGTTTGTCAAAAAATCTCCTGCCCGTGCCGAGTGGAAAAGACTCAAACAGGAAGGAATTTTGACTGAGAAGTTGATAGATAAGGTATGGTCTCAACAAGAAGACTTCAATCAACATAAAGATGTGCTGCTTAAATTTCTCAGCAAGCACAATATATTGTCACAAGTGGTGGAATGTCAAAGCGGTACAGGGACTGTGAAGCAAGAAACTTCGTTTGTGGTTCCCAGCATGCTCAGAGACTCTAAGCATGCAACTGACAAACTGAAGCTGTTTCTGGATAAAAAAAAACAGACACAGATACGCTATGTTCTGAAATTAACTAGAACATCAGTTGTACAAATGGTATTTCACAGAATCACAGCAGCAATGCTTAGTACTTGGCAACCTGTAAAATGTGACAACACAAAGCTGCATTTTGAAAACATGTGCGTGTTCAAAGTGCTAGAAACACCAGAATGCAAGTCTACAAATCATGCTGCGGTAATAGAATGCATACCATGGTGTGGTTCCATTGAACTAAGGTTAGTACACCTAGGTCCAGGTGAAGAAAGAATTGGCGTTGCTGACCAACTGAGGCGTTATGTTGAGTTTTTGGTTATGGTAGAGTTTAGGAAATTAACGTGTTATTACAGAGGCATTGAAAAGCCATATTCCCGAGCGTACCGATGCAACCATGACGATCATCCTGCAGGCTCTGGAAGTATTGCAATAGAGGAATTGAATGAGAATGAGAATGAAAACATAAGATGCCCAGATGAACGTACACATGAGATTGATTTCTTCAGAAATGCAAAAGAAGTGTGGTTCATAGGAAATAGAGATCAAGGAGAATACCCCGATTTACAACTGACTGAAAAACATTTAAGTTTTTTATCCCAAGCATTTGGAGAAAACTGGCAGCTATTAGGACCTGCTCTGGGCATTAAAGAAACAGAAATGGATCACATAAAAGATGACCATAGAACTGCACTTTTGAAAATCTATCATTTGCTCTGTAAATGGAAAGACATTGTTACTACAGAGAAGGCAACTTTAGCTGCTTTAGTAGATGTGGTGAAGAAGTATCCAAAGGTAACTGTTGGATGGGACGAATTCAGAAACCTCAGAGACGAGTTTAACAGAAAAAGCAATAAAGCAGGTATCTATTCATTTAGACATTTTCATGGCATTACTAGTATAACCAGGTGCTAAGTGTCATTTTGATTGTTTGCGGAAAGTGCATGATCTTCCTGGTTCATGATAGCGTGTTTGTTTTGATGAGATGATTTAATCAGATGTTTGTACTAAAGAGGAAAATTACAGCTTTTGGTCAAATTTAGCTGAGGGACTGGAACAGGAGACCCCTGTGTTAGAAAAAAAACAAAACATTATCATAAAAATATGAGATTTACAAACTTAATTGCACATTTATTTTGAAAAAGGAATGAATAATTGATAATCTAAAAAAGCTAGAAGTACACAGCTAGAAATTTAGTACAACTGTAATACATTCAAGGGCTGGCATGTGTGTTTATATACAACAATATATTCTTTGTTGCGTTGATTTCACTTCATCTTTGATTTGCTATATTGTATATGACATAAATGACAGGGAGGCATGGCATGCTCGTTTTCAGTTTTGCATCCATTTTGTTTGTAAATTAAAGTGTATGTAGCAAGTTATACCATACGAACACAAAGTGTAAGGGGACGTATTCTGGATTCACCTTTTCTGAGAGTTCGCCTGTAGACGGAACCTTGTGGACATCAAAACCTGCGGTCAGATTTTAATGATACTCCACAGAAATGATAAATACCATACTTTGTTGTGCATGATCTATAATTCGAGTCACTGGGTCAAAGTTCAAGGTACCTGCAGATCAGGAGAATAGTATCTTGTGTACGCTAAACCTCCATAACCCCTGGTCAGAATTTAATGCTATTTCAAAGAAGTGATAGTCACAGGGGCTCTAGATGGTAAAGTCTTGTGGACTTTTAATCTCCAAAAAACCCTGGTCATAATTTGATTATATTTTACAGAGGTGATGAGTACTATATCTAATTGTGCATAGTCTATTGTTTTGGCCACTATATAGGTTGAAGTCACAGGGGCTTTACATAATAAAATCTTGTGCGCTCTTAATCTCCACAACCCCTGGTCAAAATTTAATGATACTATGCCCTGTTGTTCATGGTCTAATAATCAAAAGCATCAAAATGAAACATAAATTTTAGATACTGTCAATGCGCTTCAGTGATAGTTCTAGTTTTATTAAGCAGGTTTTTTCAAAAAACCTACTTATTAGAATGGCGATGTCGTATGGCGGGTGGGCGGGCGTCAAACATTGGTTTCCGTTGGATAACTTTAGTTAGGAGTGACCAATTGCAATGAAACTTGGTGTGTAGGTAGCTTGCGGGGAGACGTCGCTTGGGATTGTATTTGGGGTCACTAGGGTCAAGGTCAAGGTCACTGTTACTAAAAATAGAAAAACGGTTTCCGCTCAATAACTCAAGCTAGAAGTGACCAATTACAATGAAACTTGGCCTGTAGGTAGCTTGCGTGGAGACGCCGCTTGGGATTGCATTTGGGGTCACTAGGGTCAAGGTCAAGGTCACAGTTACTAAAAATAGAAAAATGGTTTCCGCTCAATAAATCAAGTTAGGAGTGATCAATTACAATGAAACTTGGTCTGTAGGTAGCTTGCGTGGAGACGCCGCTTAGGATTGCATTTGGGGTCACTAGGGTCAAGGTCAAGGTCACAGTTACTAAAAATAGAAAAATAGTTTCCGCTCAATAAATCAAGTTAGGAGTGACCAATTACAATGAAACTTGGTCTGTAGGTAGCTTGCGTGGAGACGCCGCTTGGGATTGCATTTTGGGTCACTAGGGTCAAGGTCAAGGTCACTGTAACTAAAAATAGAAAAATAGTTTCCGCTCAATAACTCAAGTTAGGAGTGACTAATTGCAATCAAACTCAGTGTGTAGGTAGCTTGTGTAGAGAGGAAGCTTGGGATTGCATTAGGGGTCACTTGGTTCAAGGTCAAGGGCACTGTTACTAAAAATAGAAAAATGGTTTCCACTCAATAACTTGAGTTAGGAGTGACCAATTGTAATGAAACTTGGTGTGTAGGAAGCTTGCGTTGAGAGGAAGCTTTGGGTCACTATGGTCAAGGTCACTAGGGTCAAGGTCAAGGTCACTGTTACTAAAAATAGATTTTTATTTAATTTTAGTTTTTTTATTGTTTTAAGCAAAAAAAAATTTTTTTCGGGGTCAAGGTCACTAGGGTCAAGGTCAAGGTCAGTGTAACTAAAAATAGATTTTTATTTATCTTTAGATTTTAGATTGTTTTAAGCCAAAAAAGTTTTTTTCGGGTCAAGGTCACTTGGCTCAAGGTCACTGTTACTAAAAATAGATTTTTATTTAATTTTGGTTTTTTGATTGTTTTAAGCAAAAAAAAATTTTTTCGGGGTCAAGGTCACTAGGGTCAAGGTCACTGTTACTAAAAATAGATTTTTATTTAATTTTAGTTTTTTGATTGTTTTAAGCAAAAAAATTTTTTTTTCGGGGTCAAGGTCACTAGGGTCAAGGTCAAGGTCAGTGTTACTAAAAATAGATTTTTATTTATTTTTAGTGTTTAGATTGTTTTAAGCAAAAACAATTTTTTTGGGTCAAGGTCACTTGGCTCAAGGTCAAGGTCAAGGTCACTGTTAGTAAAAATAAGATTTTCTTTGCATTTATTTTTAGTTTTTAGATTGTTTTAAGCAAAAAAAATTTTTTTTGGGTCAAGGTCACTTGGCTCAAGGTCAAGGTCACTGTTACTAAAATAGATTTTTATTTATTTTTAGTATTTTGATTGTTTTAAGCAAAACAAAAATTTTCGCGGTCAAGGTCACTAGGGTCAAGGTCAAGGCTAGGGTCAAGGTCACTGTTAGTAAAAATAGATTTTTATTTATTTTTAGTTTTTAGATTGTTTTAAGCAAAAACAAATGGGGGGTCAAGGTCACTAGGGTCAAGGTCACTGTTACTAAAAATGTAAAAAAAAATTTAGTTTTTAAATTGAAGGGAAAAAAAATTGGGCCCAAAGTCACAAGGGTCAAAGTCAAGGGCACTGTAATTAAGATAGGGAGGAGTCAAGATGACTGTTTTTTTTTTAATTCTACAATTTCTACAGGCGCTGTTTAAACCTGCTTTGGCGGCATTGCTGCGTCTTCTTGTTTGTTCTCATTTGCGAGGAATTTGTTTCATAATTATTACGTAAGTTTGGACTGCAGTAAGAAATATCCTTTGATTGCAATGTAAAATATCCCCAAATGGGATACTTGTAATATTCTTTGCAATGCGAACGTCTATGTGATGAAAAAAACCTCTTTGCAGGATTTATCCAGCCATTATCGGACAAGGTTGTCAGTTTGAACGAAAGCCTGATACTACAATGTAAAATTAGAAGGTCCGACTTACCAGTCATATGGCAAAAGAATGGGAAAAGTCTCAAACCAGATGACCACATAAAGATATCTGCAGATGACGTACAAGTGCTTTCAATTGAAAAGGTAAACCACGATGATACCGGAACATACAGATGTTTATGTGGAGAATCATTCACTGAATGTGTTGTCGAAGTCCAAGGTAAATCGTCAACGAAAAATTTAAACTATTTGCAATTCACTGTCTTTATCATTATATCACTCTTTAGGAAATGTGCAACCACTTTGGTCAGATGGGACATTTCTATGTTATGTTATCACTATTTATGGCAGGTTTGACAATTTCATGTTGTTATATAACTCTTTAGAGCAGGTATCACTTAGTTTGATGTAAAATAAGTAGCACAACATATCTAGAGATTCTTCTTTGCTTACATTATATCGCCGTAAGGGTTGCATATATAAATCAAAGCGCTGAAGGCACTGAAAATGTTCGGCCTGAAACATAGATTATCGTAAGGATTGGTACTTAGGAGAGGAATGTTGAACACATGTTTTGCAATATGTCTGATAGTTTTAAGTGGAACATCTGACCACTCAATATAACAGCATATTGAGCAATGTTACGGACGGTGAGATTCCTCCTAGGTTAAGTGGTTAGAAAAGCTGAAACTTCTCAGTTATTGAGAGTCTTGAGATCGAGCCCTGCTACTGACCACTTCTCTTTATGTGAGGAAGTTTGCAGTTTTTTTAAGAAGATAATAATTATAGTACTGGTCCTTACCAGGAATTATTGTAAGATAAACTGTCCGCCTGTAAATAAACGTACATGTAACTTATGAATAAAGAAGAAAGTCGGAATATTCAATACATAGTATACATTGTACTTGAGCACTTGAGCGTGGCTTACAACGTCATTTTTTCACCATTGTAAACATTAACACAACACATTTCTTTAATATCGACATGAAAATTAATGATCGATTGCATTCATGGTATAATATATAATATACGCATACAGTCGTATGGTACATGTAGCATATACCATAAAACACAACATAAAACAGAAACTGCTTACACATTGATGGGCGACCAGTATCGATCCTGACAAGCTTGCTTGCATGGTCGCAAGAACATTATGTTGGTTGTCCCATGACGCGGCTCAATTTTTGTTATTTTATTACACTACACTGAACCATGCAGAACACACGAATGGTAGGTATTTCAGTATGAATGAATCACAGTTCATTATTGTGATTAATCACAGTAATCAATCAATAATTTCATTCAACAATAGTTAGGAAATCTATCTATTGAAACACTGTTGAAAAGGTGGTTTAAGACGAAACTATTTTGCTACTAGCTTGCTAACAAAATCTTTGGTGCATTTTAACAGTCTATTTCGCATGTTCAACTATATTAACAAATGCACACCATGGTGATTCCCTGAATATGGCAGTTGAAGGGTATATTTCACAATTATCGCTAATAGCGACAGCAACTTAAAAACTGGCTCTTTTCTACATAAATTCTCAAGTTAAATAACAATCATCTTTAAACTGCCAACTGCGTAGTATCTTCGTGACTTCGCTACTTTAGATTTTTGAGTGAAAACATATTGTAACAGTGTAGTAACCAGAACGACATTCCGTCTGTTATCAGAACCTACATTTTCATTAAATAACCGATGAAATGGCGTTTATAAATGCAATGTAGGTAAAGTATTGCCAGTATAAATGGTTTATGAGGTGTGTCACTTTCAGCGCGTTTGATCGGCTGCTTGTTAAGGTAGCACATGTCTAAACTGCGTAGTAAGAAACAGACCATTTAAGTGCCATAATGCTGTATCTGTCAAACGTTTAAGAAGTACTTACTACCTATGCACATCAACTTAGAAAAAATGACTAAATTCTTTTTTATGATAAATTGTCGCATAGCTTTCTTTTCTTTGAAACAATATAAATCTTTGCAATCATACCAACACCAAAACTGTTGATTACTTATAATACTTTCTATAAATATGAGATGTAATCAATCTGAAGGATTATGTAGAATTTAGGGGTAGTTCGGTTTTAAAAGTAGAAACTGCTCTGCTCAGAAACCGGGTACAATAAATGTAAGGACTTGAAAATCCTCACATTTAAAAACAAAAATCATGTGATCTTGAACAATGCCATGGATAGTGTTTTGATGTATTATCCCCGTGTTGTGTAAGTGATGGGACGTTTCTTTATTGTCCCTTTGATCTGTTGTGATGTGTTGATACATGATTATCATTCATCCGTATATATAGTGAATGTGGTGTCATCGGACATATATGACTGTCGACGTGCGAAAATGTACCTTCGGACATTTGTGACATTATTCGACAATTATTGATAAAAAAACCCATAAAATTTACATTTTTGTCACTCTCTTTTAATGCAAAACCAATGACAAAAACTGATAGCCACTATATTTTTCTCAACAGAAACATACTATATGCTTCAAAATCATCCAAGACTATTGCTATGGCAACAGCGATTTGAAATGATTCATTTTTTTTTATTTTGGCTATACCCTATGTAATAGGCGTATTGTGGAATTAGAAGACATGGACTATTTCACTAGATCTGATATATATTGAAAGAGTATATAATGTTGCAACCAAAAAATAAATGATGCTGTTATGAAATGATTACCGGATTAGATTGCTGTTGATGTAAATTGAAGTGAGTTTTGACGTCAAATTGTCGTATGTGACGTCATTTTTAGAGTGCACAATGACGGCTTAGGTATACTTTTCAAAATGTTGTAGCTTTGTATGTACTGGACGTAGGTTACTGAAATTTTCCAGTATTGATATTGAAATATTGTTTGTTCAACATATGCAAGAAAGCTAGTTTCAAAGTATTTTGTCCGAAGGCCCATTTTGCCGTGTCGCTGGTCATATGGATAGAATGATTCTCGGTTCTATGTAGGATATATGTATCTAGAAGGAGATGTTGATGAGGGTTTATCATATTATACCACCTTTTAAAATTCTAATTGATCGACTTCATTATGAGACAAGGATTCATGTAAAAAAATATAAAATTACTTGGAATGGTGACCTCTTTTGTATGGTGTAGTATTTTCATGACTTTGAGTTCTGTGCTGAGATGTTGATATTTTCTATGACTAGCCTTGTGGCGCTTGAAGTTGTCAATATCATACGAATTCCAATAACAAGTTGAAAATGTGATGTTTGTCTTGTTGTAAGGCCTCTCATGTGATATTGAATGACGATGTGAAGTTTTTAGATGGAGACTTCTGTTTCTCTTGTAGATATGACGCAAATTTATCATAAAGATCTTCTTTTACCGAGCGTATAATTATACCCCCGAGACGAAGTTTAGGGTGGGGGGGGGTATATAGGAGTCACTAAGTGGTCGGTCAGTCGGGCGGGCGGGCTGGCAGTCGGTCGGTCAGTAAGGCGGTCTCTTGCATTTTCCTTGTCCGGAGCATAACTTAAAACTACTAGTTGGAATTCAATTCAACTTCATACAATGATCAAGCACAATAAGAGGAAGTGCGCTAGTGCACAAGAACCATAACTCTATCTTTAGTAATTACAGAGTTATTGCCGTTTGTTACTTTTCCTTGTCCAGAGCACAAGTTGAAATTCAATACGACTTCATACAATGGTCAAGTACATTGAGAGGAAGTGCAGTGCAGAGGAACTATAACTCTTTCTTGACTCATTACGGAGTTATTGCCCTTTTTTACTTTTCCTTGTCCGGAGCATTACTTGAAAACTGCTAGTTGGAATTCAATACAACTTGATAAAATAGTTTAGCACAATGAGAGGAAGTGCAGTGTACAAGAACCATAACTCTATCTTGAGTATTTACAGAATTATTGCCCTTTGTTACTTTTCCTTGTCCGGAGCATAACTTGAAAACTACCGGTTGGAATTCAGTACAACTTCATACAATGGTCAAGTACGTTGAGAGGAAGTGCAGTGCACAGGAACCATAACTCTTTCTTGACTCATTACAGAGTTATTGCCCTTTGTTACTTTTCCTTGTCCAGAGCATTTCTAGAAAACTTCCGGTTGGAATGCAATACAATTTCATACAATGGTCTAGCACAATGAGAGGAAGTGCTGTGTACAAAAACCATAACTCTATCTTGAGTATATACTGAGTTATTGCCCATTTTCTAGTGTTTTTTGCAAGGTATTCTGTTACTTGAAATTCCTCAGTTTATAAAGCAGTCTTTTGGGGGTATTAATCACATTTAGTGATAGCTCTAGTTTGTTTAGTTGGAAGACTTATACGGGTCTTCATCATTGGTACATGTGTAAACTGTTGCAGACGATGTTCTGGAAGAACTTGTCTTGAATCTTGCACCTTCATCAGGAATTACATTATGATTCCTATGTTCATCAAACCTGCTGGTAATTGAAAAGATGTTTTCATCAACCTAGCCTTAACCATAAGGTAGTAGATCATCTATTATATTGCTTCGTTTGCAAACTGATTTTGCTGCCGGTCTTGTGAGCTGGGTATTGTGTGGGCTATACTGTACACAACTGTTGTACATGTAGTTACTGATGTAGTAGTAACTATGGTAAAAGTTGGCACAGATGTATCCTCTGCTCTTGTCTGGGGTTGAAAATAATGGGGCTGATGTCGTCTCTTTGGTACTGAACGGTACCCATGGTGAATCAACTTCTGCACCTTTCTCCTTTCTTATTCTTGATAGCTATTGCAAACTCATGAAGTTAATCGAGCCTTGAACATCTTCTTGTACCTCCCTATGACAGAACACCTCATTTGTGATACACCCATACTTTTACCAGAAACTTACCAAAATCGGCAGCTCTTCTATGCTGAATTCCATGGACTGCACAAAAGTTGATGTCAGTCTAATCACGTCATTTTACAATCTGTTAATCTAATAAATCCTGACTTCGTTAACCATTTCTGAAGAATATGTGTTGTTTACTTGTAGATCCAACAGCTTCACTAGAGATCATTCAGAGACTTTCTGACACAGATGTTGTATATACAATGTCTGAAGAAAGAATAATCGGGTTTGCTTCTTTCACTTGTGTACTGAACAGAAACTTTACAGATGTGACATGGTTCAAACGTGAAAAATGCATAGAACCATCAGACAAGTACGATATTGTAGCAGAGGGAACAATTCATAAATTGAAGATAAAAAATGTTTCAGAAGAGGATGAAGATGTATATTGTGTAAAGGCTGAAGGGCAGAAGTCCGAGGCACGACTATACATTGATGGTAGTGTAAATTTATCTACCTGTAGTATGTTTACATTAAAGAATATATTGATCAATGCTCAGTATTTAATATTGCAGTTATTTCTACTGCAAACGATTACTGTAGCAGGAAACAGTAAATTACTTATGATTAAGAGAGAAAGGTCCTTCCAGTCTGTTACCTTTCTTCGAACACTTCTTTTAAGTTACACTTAGTTTCGAGGATCAGATGTTAAAGTTATTACTATTATATAATTCCAGCAAACAAGTTCAGAGGTCTATTTAGGAAACGCTTTGACAGTGACCATGACAAAAAGCCAGGATAATAATCAGAGGGTCGGAGGTGAGTCATGTATCGCGGGGTTTTGAGTGGATTATTGATGTATAATTTCTTTTCATTCGTTCGAATTGCTAACATCTTCGTTCTGTAGCCGTATGTAATTACTGAAATTGACATCTGTTTTAGTCCTAGAGTGAAAAACAAAAATGTTATTGAATGGACGAATTGGTCAGCAGTGATCAAGCTTGGGTTTTTGTGTTGCGTTTTTTCCCATGTCTGACCGAAAAAACATTCTACTTGAGTTTGTTTGATTGTGTCATGTCAAAATATTAAAAGATCTAATGTTCCTCATTCTAGGACTCAAATAAGAGGTGTCGATTTCAATAATTACATACTGCTAAGGAATGGGTGTGTTAGCAATTCGAACAAATGACAAACAAGCATTTAGTTACGTAATATTTCGTCCTCGACACCAAATATACGTGTCATTTCCGCCATTTTGAACGATTATACATCACATTTCCGCTTGAAAACACGCAATACATTAATCACGTCTGACTCATTGATAAATGGAGCATAACTTTACATTATTTGCTGCAGTGCTAATCTATAGTGAATCTATAATCAGATAATCAATTTGATAACATTCAAATTGCTATTTCTTTTTAGAAACTGAAGAAGAAAGGAGATTGTTCCAGGAACACCTAAAACAGACTCATGGCAGAGAATTCCACTAACAATTTTTACCTTGATTAGCATTAATGTAGGAGTACAAAGTGTGTTTTTCGCCTTACAATGTATTTGCAGTTTGTATATTCTGCCCAATATGCTGCATTAAAATTATGTTTGCTTACAAACATAAAATCAAAGTGCTTAAAGTACAGAAAGACTGGGCAACCATACATATATTTAATATGCGGAATATTTGACCAAAGTCTCCTGAAACACCTTAAATGAATTCTATTATATGGAGCTGACACGAAACCTACATACTGACGAACTGACTCCAACATTACGTGTACATCTAACATTGAGGGCTGTATAATTTCCAGATACATGTACATGTTTTTGAGTTTTCTAAACCCTCTATCTAAGATTCACTCAAACCTGTTTTATGCAACCAACCAGGGCATGCATCAAAGAGCCCACTGAAATTGGTAAAAAGGAATAAAATGTATAAAGATCATCCATTTTTGTCTTGCGAAAGCTCGATGTTGTTGTCCAAATGGTGGTTTGGTGTGTGAGCGTGCGTGCGTGCGTCCATCCGAGTTAAGTTTGTCTGGGCTGTTACTTATCCATGGATCAAGGGATTCTAAAATAACTTGACAAAATTGTTTACCATAATGAGATGGAGTGTCATGCGCAAGAACCAGGTCCCTAGGTTTAAGGTCAAGGTCACACTTAGACATTATCTACTTCATGCATGGAGGGATTTTGCTGTAACTTCGTACAAATGTTCACCATCATGAGATAGAGTGTCATGCGCAAGAACCAGGTCCCTAGTTTCAAGGTTAAGGTCACACTTAGAGGCCAAAGGTCAGATATAAGAATAATTCAAGAATGACTTTGTCCGGAGCATTTCTTCTTTAAGCATGGAGGGATTTTGATGTTACGTGGCACAAAATTAATGTTTACCACCATTTCATTTTTCAGTTGATCTTTCCAACACTTTGTAAAGTAGATTTTACATATAATCAAGAATAAGTAAAATTTATGGCTTGTACAAGATTCTTTCATTAAAGATCCGACAAGAATTGCATTGAAAATTAAACAAAGTAAACAGAGGGAAGCTTGTCAACAGTACACCACATTGCAATTTGATTTATTGCCAACCTGTTTATAATGCCGATGGTGGGCGTGCGGGCGGGCAGGCGTCAAACATTGGTTTCAGCTCAATAACTTTAGTTAGGATTGATCAATTGTAATGAAACTTGGTGTGTAGTTAGCTTGCATGAAGACGCATGGATTGCATTTGGGTCATCAAGGTCAAGGTCACTGTTACTAAAAATAGAAAAATGGTTTCCGCTCAATAACTCTAGTTAGGAGTGACCAATTGTAATGAAACTCGGTGTGTAGGTAGCTTGCGTAGACAGGAAGCTCGGGATTGCCTGTGGAGTCACTAGGGTCAAGGTCAAGAGCACTGTTACTAAAAATAGAAAAATGGTTTCCGCTCAATAACTTGAGTAAGGAGTAACCAATTGTAATGAAACTTTGTCTAAAGGTAACTTGTGTGGAGAGGAAGCTTGGGATTGCATTCAGGGTCACTAGGGTCAAGGTCACTGTTATTAAAAATATTTTCTTTTTGGTTTTTGAATTATTTTAAGCAAAAAATGTATTTTTCCGGTCAAGGTCACTGTTACTAAAAATAGATTTTTATACCCCCCGAAGACAAAGTGTAAGGTGTGAATACTGGATTCAGCTTGTCCGTCCGTCCGTCCGTTCCCATTTACAAATTCGTGTCCGGACTGTAACTCTGTCATGCATTGAAGGGTTTTTAGCTCACCTGAGCTGGCTCAGGGTGAGCTATTAGGATCGATGAATGTCCGTTGTCCGTCCACACTTAGTTCGTTAACACTCTAGTGGTCACATTTTTGCCTCAATTGTCACGAAACTTGGTCAGGATGTTTGTCCCAGTAATTACTCGGACGAGTTCGAATATGGGTCATCTCGGATGAAAAACTAGGTCACATGACCCAAAAATAGAAAAATCTTGTTAAGGCTCTAGAGGCTACTGTTTCAGTCCAAATATCCTGGCAATTTGTCAGAAAGGTTGTTTCGATGATTTCTAGCTCAAGTTTTAATATGGGTCACCTGGGGTCAAAAACTAGGTCACACAGCCCAAATATGGAAAAACCTTGTTAACACTCTAGAGGTAACATTTTCAGCCCAAATATCCTGGCAATTTGTCAGAAAGGTTGTTTTGATGATTGCTAGCCCAAGTTCGAATATGGGTCATCTGGGGTCAAAAACTAGGTCACACAGCCCAAATATGGAAAAACCTTGTTAACACTCCAGAGGTAACTGTTTTAGCCCAAATATCCTTGACATTTGTCAGAAAGGTTGTTTTGATGATTTCTAGCTGAAGTTCGAATATGGGTTATCTGGTGTCAAAAACTAGGTCACAGAGCCCAAATATGGAAAAACCTTGTTAACACTCTAGAGGTTACATTTTCAGGCCACAAATCCTGGAAATTTGTCAGAATTTTGTTTCGATGATTTCTAGCAACTTTGTTAAAAGCAGTTGTACTCGGGTGAGCGGTAAAGGGCCATCATGGCCCTCTTGTTATATAATAGAACAGCTGACAAAATTTGGTTGAGAAAAGTCGTTTGTTTCACTATATTTTTTTTTAAAAATGATAAAATGCTATGTGTGGGACACGAAAATAATATGCTATGTGTGGGACACAAATGATGCACCATGTTTCTTTTCACGACGAAAAGTTCTTAAAACTGTATAATGCAGAAATCTTTTACCTAAAATTACATAGTATACTAAATTTCCTTCAGTACTTTCCGAGTTATGTCCAAGACAAGAAAATGTCCTAAAGAGGAATTATTCAAAAATAAGGCAAAATAGAGTTATGGTTCTTGGGCACTGCACTATCCGTATTGTGCTCTATCACTGTATTACGTTAAAGGGGGATAATTTAAAATATAGGCAAACAAGAGTTATTGCTCTTCAGCACGGCATGTCCCCACATTATGCTCTAGCACTGTATTAAGTTTCAAGTACTTGCCTTCAGTACTTTCGGAGTTATGCTTGGGAAAGGAAAATTCAAAAAAATGTTATAAAGGGCGATAATTAGGTGCTGCACTTTTCCTAATTGCGCTCTATCATTGTTCAAAGTTTTACTTAATTCCCTTCAGTCCTTTGGGGTTATGCTCTGGAGAACAAAATGGGGGTGGACGGACGGACATACATGCGGCCGGACGGACGAGCCGATTTCTATATGCTACCCTAAGTTTCTTCAGCAGCATATGACTTGTACATAAAAGTAACCTTGCAAGTTCATACTTACATAGAAAATCAAAGCGCTGGAGGTGTCCTTTATACAATATGGTGCATGACCACTTCCCATTTCATACAGATCTGAAATGGTACATTTTACAAGAGGACAGTGATGATTTAATACTGCAGAGCTGCATCCTAGTTTGAATAAGATTGCTCCATTGATGTACTTAATGCGAACAGTCGCGTTTAGTGTGGGGTACAATGACGGGATATGGCAAGATATATTACCGGCTTGCCCGTTAATATCAATATCTATTTACGTGTCATTGACCAATCAAACTGCTGGCAATTTCATGGAAGGGTAATAAATACATTAATTATGAGATTAGCTAGAGTTATGGTTCTTGGTCACTGCACTCCCTATCAATGTCCTCTATCACTGTGTGTTTCAATTATCAATTCAATCCCATTGTTTAATACTATCCCACTGATATTCCTGACAAGGTTTTTAGTGAACAGAAAGAAAGATAATTGAATAATTAAGTGATCTAAAGTTACAGTTCGCCCTACCCTAAATGTCTTCTATCGTTGCGTGAAGTAACAAATCAGGACGGCCCTAGTGGTCTGTAAATCAAACTGTCTTTAATGCGACATCATTTCTTCCTACATTTACAAAAACTGTCCTAGCTGAGTGGCTCTTACGTGTATTGAACATCTTTTATGTATTTATCTTTAATATTTCCTACAAATATGAATCATTCTTAAGTTTCCTAATAATATATTAGAGCCTGCACAGGACTGGTGTACACTTGTATACATTCAAAAACAATACTGTACGATCATGTTAAATAAAATAGATTTCATAATTATAATAAATTATTAAAGACGATGAATGAATCTGAAGTACATGAGGCATTACATCCCCATACCTGTAGTAATGACCCAGTCAAAAGCGAAATTATCAAAGCCATGTGTATTTTTGGGCCAATTTAATGCACTCTTTCAAATGATAGCACTGTAGTTTGTATTGCATACAATACGGATTTTTAGCTCACCTGAGCTGGCTCAGGGTGAGCTTTTATGATCGATGAATGTCCGTCGTCCGTCCACATTTAGTTCGTTAACACTCTAGTGGTCACATTTTTAGCTCGACTATTCGGAGAATATGGAGAGCTATTACAGTCACTTGTGCGTCGGCGTCGGCGTTGCTTCTTTGGTTAAAGTTTTGCCTGCTAAGTACTATCATGCACATATCTCAGTAACCACTTATGATATTGACTTGAAACTTTATTCATGTTTTTAGGGGTGTCATACAATCAAGTCAGATAACTCTTGTATAAATTTAGTACAAATTATGGCCCTTGTTTGACTTTGAAAATTTGGTTAAAGTTTTGCCTGCTAGGTACTAACATGCATATATTTCAGTAACCACTTATGATATTGACTTGAAACTTTGTTAATGTCTCTAGGGGTGTCACACAGTCTAGTCAGATAACTCTTGTATAAATTTGATACAAATTATGGCCCTTGTTTGACTTTGAAAATTTGGTTAAAGTTTTGCCTGCTAGGTACTAAATTTGGTTAAAGTTTTGCCTGCTAGGTACTATCATGCACATATCTCAGTAACCACTTATGATATTGACTTGAAACTTTGTAAATGTCT
Source organism: Saxidomus purpurata (assembly GCA_022818135.1). Classification (NCBI taxonomy): domain Eukaryota; kingdom Metazoa; phylum Mollusca; class Bivalvia; order Venerida; family Veneridae; genus Saxidomus; species Saxidomus purpurata. Next base: position 6,874,616 of record JAFMSR010000006.1, read on the forward strand.
TTAGGGGTGTCACACAATCAAGTCAGATAACTCTTGTATAAATTTAGTACAAATTATGGCCCTTGTTTGACTTTGAAAATTTGGTTAAAGTTTTGCCTGCTAGGTACTATCATGTACATATCTCAATAACCACTTATGATATTGACTTGAAACTTTGTTAATGTCTCTAGGGGTGTCACACAGTCTAGTCAGATAACTCTTGTATAAATTTGATACAAATTATGGCCCTTGTTTGTCTTTGAAAATTTGGTTAAAGGTTTGCCTGCTAGGTACTAAATTTGGTTAAAGTTTTGCCTGCTAGGTACTATCATGCACATATCTCAGTAACCACTTATGATATTGACTTGAAACTTTGTAAATGTCTTTAGGGGTGTCACACAATCAAGTCAGATAACTCTTGTATAAATTTAGTACAAATTATGGCCCTTGTTTGACTTTGAAAATTTGGTTAAAGTTTTGCCTGCTAGGTACTATCATGTACATATCTCAGTAACCACTTATGATATTGACTTAAACTTTGTTAATGTCTTAAAGGGTGTCACACATTCAAGTCAGATAACTCTTGTACAAATTTGATACTAATTATTGCTCTTGTTTGACTTTGAAAATTTGGTTAAAGTTTTGCCTGCTAGGTACTATCATGCACATATTTCAGTAACCACTTATGATATTGACTTGAAACTTTGTTAATGTCTTAAGGGGTGTCACACAGTCAAGACAGATAACTCTTGTTTAAATTTAGTGCAAATTATGGCCCTTGTTTGACTTTGAAAATTTGAATTTTGTTTTGCTATTATACTGATAAAAGTTTTGTTTTATTAGCAAACACCCACAAAAGTCGAGCTTGCTGTCTTATGGACAGCTCTTGTTTCTTTAATTGTCACGAAACTTGGTCAGGATGTTTGTCCCAGTAATTACTCGGACAAGTTCGAATATGGGTCATCTCGGATGAAAAACTAGGTCACATGACCCAAAAATAGAAAAATCTTGTTAAGGCTCTAGAGGCTACTGTTTCAGTCCAAATATCCTGGCAATTTGTCAGAAAGGTTGTTTGGTTGATTTCTAGCTCAAGTTTTAATATGGGTCACCTGGGGTCAAAAACTAGGTCACACAGCCCAAATATGGAAAAACCTTGTTAACACTCTAGAGGTAACATTTTCAGCCCAAATATCCTGGAAATTTGTCAGAAAGGTTGTTTTGATGATTTCTAGCCCAGGTTCGAATATGGGTCTTCCGGGGTCAAAAACTAGGTCACAGAAGCTAAATATGGAAAAACGTTGTTAACACTCTAGATATTACATTTTCAGCCCAGATATCCTTGAAATTTGTCAGAAAGGTTGTTTCGATGATTTAAATAATGTGTTGTTTATTGAACACCTCATTTGCCATTTGCTTATTGCAGTATTTTAACACCATAAGATTGATAAATGACATTTGTCTTGTAATCAGTACACATCTTGGATCTCTCTATGGTAAGGCCAGAGTTTTTATATCTCTTGGTTTATGCGACTGCCTGTCCTATTTTTTGAAAAGGTAGAATAACAATGACATTATGAACTGACATTTTATTTTTATTATTTCCGCTGTTCCGACTCCACAGACTAGTTAATGAAGTGTCAGAATAGTAGGGATATATAATTGAAAGTAATTATTTTTAAGTGTTTATTTTGTTCGAAAATGACGATTATTGACAGGTGCAGTAGACTGATGTTCAATATGTGCTCTGTTCAATACAGTAGGAAAAGTCCTTCATACTCAATATTTTAGAAAACTTCCCATAAACCAAGCAATATAAAAACTATGGCCTAAAATTGGCACTTACATAAAGTTTTAAATAGCGATTATGCAATACATGTTCTTGACCCCTAGTTGAACTTCCATGTTAAAGATTTTGGTACAAAAAATGTAATTGTAATTTTTACATTCACATCACAAGAAAGTTCATATATAAAATTAAATCAATATTTGATATATACAAAACATATAAGAAGATATCAGATTGATCAATGTCAAATATGCCTATGCATGTTTTTCTTTCATAAAAGAATAAGCTCTTGTCCTATGTGCTCTTCCATCTATCACTTTGGAAAGTACCATAAATTGTAAAAAAATTGAATAGCTCACAGTGCAGATCATGATCAGACAGCAAAATAATGAATAGCTTACAGTGCAGATCATGATCAGACAGAAAAATAATGAATAGCTTACAGTGCAGATCATGATCAGACAACAAAATAATGAAAGTGCAGATCATGATCAGACAGCAAAATAATGAAAGTGCAGATCATGATCAGACAGCTAAATAATGAAAGTGCAGATCATGACCAGACAGCAAAATAATGAATAGCCTACAATGCAGATCATGATCAGACAGCAAAATAATGAAAGTGCAGATCATGATCAGACAGCAAAATAATGAAAGTGCAGATCATAATCAGACAACTAAATAATGAAAGTGCAGATCATGATCAGACAGCTAAATAATGCATAGCAAACAGTGCAGATCATGATCAGACAGCAAAAAATAAATAGCTTACAGTGCAGATCATGACCAGCCAACATACAATGAATAGCTTACAGTGCAGATCATGATCAGACAGCAAAAAATGAATAGCCAACAGTGCAGATCATGATCAGACAGCAAAATAATGAGGCCTAGAGCTTAGATATTCAGCATGTGGCAATAATTGACTCTCTACCAAGATTGTTCAAATCATGACCTCAGGTTCAAAATTAACCCTGCCTTGGGGGGGGGGGGGTCTTTTGATTTTACATAGGCTTATTAAAAGGATATCATGAGCCAAAGGTAAAAATTGATCCTTTCTGCTATTAATAACCTTTTATTTTTGCCAATGGTAGACAGGTGAGCGATACAGGGCCATCATGGCCCTCTTGTTTTCTGTCAGGCCGTATTTGATGGTTGAATGAAGGCTGTATTTATTACAGAAAAATTTATAGGTATTATAATAAACTAGTATGTTGCAATACAGAGCCTGGCCTATACATACCGTGGTATGAATTCCTGTACCGCAGTATTCAGAGTTAAATCAACTACTCACTTTACTCATTGCCATGCATGTTAATTTATCAGAAAAAAAGATCATTGTTGAGCATCTTCGCTTAGCTTTAGTTACAAATTAAATACAGTTTGCCCGTAAGTTGAGTAAGCTTTTAAAGACAGTCTCACAGTCGTTTGTGGACAATTGTGGCACTGTACAAATTTGTTTACTGAAGTGATTTTGCATTCTTTTAGTTTTTTTGTAATATCAATATTACAATACGTATTGCAATATGGGTTAGCTGTCATCGCAGTACACTTAACAAGCTTTTAACCATATCGCTGCACCCCTTAGGCTCTTTAAGTATGAATACACCATTTAATGTCTTCCACTGGATGAAAGCTAACTGGAATTGGTCTAGCTCAAATTTCTTGTACTTATCTTCATCCACAGATATCAAAACTCTTTGTCAAACCAATAGTTACTTTTGGTGATGATGATAAAATACTAATCCGGCAGCCGGCTAAGTCATCAAATTGGAAATAACGAAGGAATGTTCCATGTACTGTAACTGGAAACAGCAGAATTTCAACTTGATGTTCTTTTTGTCATGCTGACCGAGTCTCAGTCTGTGAATGCATTCAACGCAGAGGCCTGAGGAACACTGAGGCAGTTGCCTCGGTTAACTGCCTCGGATAAAATTTGCATAGCAAAAGCATAAAGAGGAAGTAAATGCAAGAAAATGAAAATATTAAGATTAACTGACTTCTGAATTCGAGAAAAGACTTTCCGGTATATTGCAATTTGCTTAAGACGCGATACATACTGGTATAGTTTCACTCTGTACCGTGGTATAATGTAAATATAAAACTGCAATTTCTCTGTCATCTATTCGTTAAATTTGAATTAGAATGAGTTAAGTGTTTTTTATCGTGATGACAATAACACCACAGTAACTTAGTAAAAATGCTGTATATAATTTTATCTCAAAAGGTAAACATATAAACATAAATGATTTTGCCCAAGCGTGGCTTAAGACATAAAGTCCAGATAGCTTTTCAATGAACATCTCGAAACAATCGATAATCATTGCACATTTGTGGCCAAAGTATTTGTGAAATTCTATTGGCATAGTTTTTCGGAGTGTTTTACGCTCTGGCCATGTAATGAGTTTCCGCAGTCTCTTATACATTAATCATGGGGAACTATAATGACCACTACCGATATCACACAAATCAAGGGAATTAAGTCAAATTTCATCACGGTGTCTACAGAGTTACCCATCTTTTATCCATATTTGCGAGCGTGTGTGATTTACGGAGCCATAAAACCAGTCACGTGTAACTGTGCCTGCCAAACTTGAAAAATCAATATATCGTTGTTTTTTAACCTAGATTATCTATAGCCTAAGGGAGATGTGAAAGTTGAATTGCTACTAATTTAGGTAAAATTTAGGGATTGTGTTTTTTCTTGTGACTATTATGTACCGAACGATATCACCTTATTTTCAATAAAAAAAAATATGAATAAAATTGTTTCAAGTGGGAAGCACAATATCATTAAAAAGGTGTTTATAAATTTTAATGAATTTGATCATATCTAATGTAAAATGAAGTACGTTGAAAATACGAATCCAGTGATACTAGTAATAATAATTGCTGACAATAGTAAAAGATCGAGGAACTCAAAAAGCTGTTACACTCGTTGTTCTTGACATATTTGAATGAATCTAAAATATGTTCATTGGAGAACTTAAATTGTTGACTGACCTCTTTGCACGCGCGTTACAGTGGCGCTCACGTTTTTGTTCCGTTTACCTTACGGTTGTTACCGCGTGGTAAACGCCCGGTAAACGCGGGCAATTTCACGCGTTTACCGCGGTTTCACGGCTCATTTCCAAATATGGAAAGAACAGCCGGTAAAAAAAGATTAAAAAAACGGGTCACTCCAAATATGGAAGCAGTACCCCGGTAAAGAGGCGTGTCCAAACCAGCAGCCAATCAGAAGATTCCCAGCCCGTTTTTTTTTCACGGCTGTTGTCGTTTCACTAATCAATGAACCATATCTTTGTCAGAATAACATTGAAATGTACTTTAAGTGCCGATGTTATTGCTGACCTGCTTTATAATAATAATAAATATAAATAATAAAATAATAATCTATGCAGTAGAGCAGGAATTCATACGTTGCGTAGACCGTTCCTGATCAATTATTGCAGAGAAACAATTTAGCGGCAATGTTTAAACTACCGGACAAATTTTATGATTAATTTATCAGTATCCCGGCCCCGGATATTTTAATTTTGATATATGTGACACTATGTCCCGTTCAAGTTTTTGTTAACTGCAGTCCAGTACATTATTTCGCAAGATGGGTTGTAGATTATAACAACAAAGTCAGTGATTAATTCGTTGCGGTATTTTGCCGGATCTCGACATGAACAACAACGACAAGAAGGTTGTGTTAGACAAATATCTTAACAAAAGTATTTACTGGTAAGCAAGGAAAAGCTGGTGAAATTTGCATGTTTTTTTGTTTAATTTAGAAATAGATGGGACAGAATACGAACGGTGACTATTTTGCAATTCTTATCCATATGGACTCGTTTGTGCACAGGAGGTCGAACCATACCCCACCCACCTATATAGGTAATAAGGTGTGTGGCTATGGTTCGACTACCTGTGCGTTTGTGGAGATAATTTTTGAGTAAGTATCGGTTTAGCAGGACCATACAAGGGGTAATAGTTGCAGTGAACAGTCTTGATACAGTTGGCTGTGCTATATCAAATTCATCTGCTAAGAACAAATTAGACAGGTTAAGTCTTAGTTTCACAAGAGTCAATGTAATAGGTTTGAACTTGTTAATAACTAGACTGTTTGGTAAATATCATACAGTAGTCGGAAAGTAACAGTTGTCAAAATGTTCGTAAATCGTGCGTGTAAAGTGCGTATAACGTGCGTGCGCTCATCGTGTATTTTGACAATCGTATATTGTGTATCATATCGTATCATTCATCGTGCAACGTGCATCATATACTATACATTGTACACGATATACGATACACGCTTCCCGGTGCACGATAGGCCTATACAGTATACAATTCGGTGTTTTATTCAGTCGTTAATTGTTTTACTAAGCGTGTAAATCTCCGAAAAAAGAAATTAAGTGCTGTCTTCACATTGTATTATTAGTGCAGTAGACAAGGTAATAAACTATAAGGAAAGTCTTTAGGAATTATAAAAGGAAAGGGAACATCAACTAATTTAGAAGGTAAGCTTTTGAATATTTATTGGGTAAATAAACATAATATGACGAATCGCCGAATCAACGATAGTTTAACAAAATCAGTTAAAGTCCCAGCAAAAAGTAATAAAATAATTGTACAGTACCTTATTCATATTGCATCATCCACGTAATCGTTAGAAAAATAATTGCCACTCGAAACACATACAACACTGTCAAAAAGACAAATGGATATTGTCTTTCGTGTAGTGCATGGCGTTTTTAAGATAGGTGTTGACAGCAATTAACGTCCGCTCATTTTCTCGCACCTCGGGATCAATATTCAAATTTGACACTTACTGTAATTTCTATCGCACCTAAGTAAACTATGGACATTTGTAACTTTCCGAAGTCGTTTTACTAGTGTGTAGGTGCGAAGCCTGTAACTAATTGGTCTTATTATTTTGGTCTCATTAAACTGTATAAGGAAAACAAATTGTTAAAGAGAATCAAAACAAACACATTTGGCAGGAGGTGGGGGGGGGGGGCGTGGGATAAATTTAAGTGAACTGTAAAAAGTCAAAAGTAATCGTATAACGTGTATTCCGTCTAACGTGTAGCGTACAGCGTGCGCTTCGTATATCATTCATATCGTGTATCGATCTGAATCGTGTACCGTGTATTTACCGTACATCTCGTCTTTTCAGCTCAGACGTTTCAGCCCTTAGTTTCTGTAAATATGCATGCATAGCATCCATTAAATCTCCATGACTGTCCGTCTGCAAAGTCGTGCCAGTTTCTTCAGAGTCCAAGCTATCCGTGTTATATCCTCTTCAAGATCAGTACCAACGGCGTTTCCTCTCCTGTTGGCGTTCATACCTTTCTGTAAGCATCGGCTGACAGGCACTGCCTAAAAGCAGACTGATGGGACACAGTCTGGATTCAGTCAATCATACAAGTATGCCTTCTTCCCTGAAAGAAAGAGTGTAAGAGCTCTTTAAAAGGTTATGTTTGACAGAATTAAGAAATATGATTAGTAAAGAAACAGTTATCTTTATAATGTATACAAGCAGATCTACCACAGAGAACATAACATGACACTAATCCGTATGTCTGAGGTCTAACATACTCACTTTTACATGTACAGAAGTGACTTCCGATTTATAAATAATTGCTTCCAGTAAAAGAGAAATTCTCCTTTGAAAAGAGTTTATTTACATTCTAGTTTATTTACGAATCACCCTTGACTTACCGCTAACGGAACGTGCATACGATTCTTGTTGGTGAAATCTTGACCGATTCTTGCTAACTAGACCCTTCTCCTTTCTGAACTGATTTTCACATTCGCCCTGGTTTGTAATAGTCAATGGAAGACAATAATATTCAAGGTCAGTCTCGAGATGTTTGAACAGCCCAAAATAGAACATTTAATCACCAATTCTTAGATTCCGATAGTCGTACATGTTGTAAATTGTTGGTTCACTGACACTCGAGAATTCTGCCGTTAATTTTACGAAAACTGATCAAATATCTTGATATATGTATCATTCCGTATAAGTTCTTTGTATAACACATCGGACTTATTGTCATTGTCTACCATTTCTATATATGAAACAATGACTGTCAATTTGTTCTCGTTACAACTATCCAATATGGCGGGGAAAAAAATCTGTACTACATAATTTATCAATCGGAACACTTCGGCAGATTGCTTTTTAATATGGGGTAACAGAATCTGCCGAGAACCTCCAATTGGGTTTTTATTTGCCCTAACTATTTTCTTCAATGGCGGATAATATGTGAAGGGGGCCCTGTTTACAGTATAAATAAAACAATCTGTCTCCTAGCATAGTATGTGTCACTAGAAAGAATATCATTATCAAAATATGACGAAAATGGTTCTGTATGGTAAATGATTATATAGAGTTTAGCATGAATTATTCAACAAACTTGAAGTGTTTTCGGAAATATACGTACATTCTTAAATGTTTGATTCTGACCGTTTAACTATTTTGTGTCGGACGATTTTCAGATGAGAATAATCAGTATTCTGTTTTAGAATCAAGCCTCAAAACGCCAGAACTAGATGTCCTAAAGAACACCTAAAAAGCTGTGTCTATATTGAGCATAGAAAGCTTGTCCAGAAAACACTATCTTCAGTTTGTATTTGCCATATTAAATTCACAAATATAATAGGTACAATGTAATCAATCCTCATGTCTGAATCAAGCAGTGACTAAACTAGATTATTTTATACAGATGTCCTCATTTCAACCAGTTAACCTGTGAACAAGTAAATTACAAAATGTTTGCCCTGATAACCCAGTCAAATAAAATAATGACAGTATAATGCAATAAGTAATATTCTGTCCCGAAGGTTAAACCATCCTTTTAAAAACAGAAGTTATTCTCCTTTTGGAATTTGTCTTCCACAAAATAATCAATATATCTCTTGTATTAATCTCCCAAAAGTTGAATTAGATTATTATAAGTGGAACTTGGAAGCTGCAGGCTAGTGTGGCTTTATCTCTTCGAAAGGAATGAGTTGAAAAAAGCAAAGGATTTACCCGATATTTTAACGCCTTAATTAATCTTGAAGCATCTGATACGTAACAGGCTTCCCTGATTTCAAAATAAATCATGGCAATGAATCCTCGCAGGAATTACTTAAATGCTGTGACTGGACACAAGCAACAAATTGCTAGTCAAAGGAATTTGTAAAAAACGTTCTCCTGCTTGTACTGTTTTTGTCTGAGGCATTTACACCAGCCAATCATTACTATCAATCAAAGCCACATAGTTTCCTAACAACAACCTAGGATTTCTAAAATATTTGAGTATGGTTGGAGCTAAATTAGATTTCTTGCCATTAGGAAAAAGTCAAATAAAAACAAACACCAATAAGTCATCTCCTCAGTATCTGAGGAGCTGTTAAGGAGTTATGGCTTCTGCTTGTTTAATTCTATCACATTTTAATTTTATTTTACATATGTACAATTCCTTTAAGTGACAAGTTGAATAAAAAATATTGATAAGATTTGTTTTGAAACCTAACAACAGATGCATAGATTTTACTCAACTAATAATTTTAATCGACTCTGGATTTGAGCTAGCAGCTTAAAACCTCAGTAGAACGTTGAAGTATATCCGTAGAAACGGATAGAAAACACAGGTTGAAATGAATGAATACAGAATATTAAAACATGTCCTTTTTAGCTCACCTGGCTACACCAGGGTGAGCTTTTCTGATCGATGATTGTCCGTCGTCCGTTGTCCGTCAACATTTTGATTCAAATGACATCTCCTCTGAAACCTCTAGGCCAATGTTGATAAAACTATGCAGGAATGTTCCTTGCATGAAGCTCTACCAAAATTGTTCAAAGAATTCCATTCCATGCAGAACTCTGGTTGCTATGGCAACAAATAGGAAAAACTTTAAAAATCTTCTCTGAAACCACAAGGCCTAGAGCTTAGATATTTGGCATGAAGCATTGTCTAGTGGACCTCTACCAAGATTGTTCAAATTATGACCCCCAGGTCAATATTGACCCCGCGGGGGTGGTCACTTAGTTTTGCATAGGAATACAAAAAAAATGTATATAGGAAAAACTTTAAAAATCTTCTTCTCTGAAACCACAAGGCCTAGAGCTTAGATATTTGGCATGTAGCATTGTCTAGTGGACCTCTACCAAGATTGTCCAAATTATGATTGTCAAAATTGTCCCCGCGGGAGTGGTCACTTAGTTTTGCATAGGAATATATAGGAAAAACTTTAAAAATCTTCAAAATTGACCCCGCACGGGGGGTCACTAAGTTTTATATAGGCTTATATAGTAAAACTTTAAAAATCTTCTTCTCTGAAACCACAAGGCCTAGAGCTTAGATACATGTATTTGGCATGTAGCATTGGCTAGTGGACCTCTACCAAGATTGTTGAAATTATGACCCCCGGATCAAAATTATCCCAGCACGGGGGTCACTTAGTTTTACATAGGCTTAATATGGAGGAAAAACTTTAAAAATCTTCTTTTTTGAAACCACAAGGCCTAGAGCTAAGATATTTAGCATGTAGCATTGGCTAGTGGACCTCTACCAAGATTGTTCAAATTATGACCCACGGGTCAAAATTGACCTCGCACCGGGGGGTCACTTAGTTTTACATAGGCTTATATATATATAGGGAAAACTTTAAAAATCTTTTTCTCTGAAACCACAAGGCCTAGAGCTTAGATATTTGGCATGTAGCATTGCCTAGTAGACCTCTTCAAAGTTTGTTCAAATTATGCCCCTGGGGTCAAAATTGACCTTGCCGGGGGGTGGGATCATTTGTTTAACAAAGGCGTATATAGGAAAACTTATTTGGTATATAACATTATCTAGTGATCTTCCACCAGGCAAGTGGACTTGTACCAAGGTGAGCGATATAGGGCCATCTTGGCCCTCTTGTTAATTCTTAGATTTAATTCAAAAGGCTTAGGCTGTCTTGTTTGATAGTGTAAAGGAACTGAAGAAGGTATTGTCGTACGGACAATCTTTGTGCATCTGATTTGCATTTTTAGCTCACCTGGCACAAAGTGCCAGAGTGAGCTATTAGGATCGCATTCCGTCCGGCGTCCATCGTACGTCGTCCGTCCGTCCGTCCGTCCACCATTTCCTTCAAAGGACATCTCCTCTGAAACCACTGGGCCAATGTTGATGAGACTTTGCAGGGATGTTTCTTGCATGAAGCTCTATCAAAGTTGTTCAAAGAATTCCATTCCATGCAGAACTCTGGTTGCTATGGCAACAAATAGGAAAAACTTTAAAAATCATCTTCTCTGAAACCACAAGGCCTAGAGCTTAGATATTTGGCATGTAGCATTGGCTAGTGGACCTCTACCAAGATTGTTCAAATTATGACCCACGGGTCAAAATTGACCCCGCACCGGGGGTCACTTAGTTTTACGTAGGCTTATATAGGGAAAGCTTTAAAAATCTTTTTCTCTGAAACCACAAGGCCTAGAGCTTAGATATTTGGCAAATAGCATTGCTTAGTAGACCTCTTCAAAGTTTGTTCAAATTATGCCCCTGGGGTCAAAATTGACCTTGCCCAGGGGGGGGGGATCATTTGTTTTACAAAGGCGTATATAGGAAAACTTATTTGGTATATAACATTATCTAGTGATCTTCCACCAGGCAAGTGGACTTGTACCAAGGTGAGCGATATAGGGCCATCTTGGCCCTCTTGTTATCAAATTAAGGAGAATACCAAAGAATTTCTTGATTTTCATTAAAGATTAATAATTTGAAGGAAAGGAAAAAGTAAAATCTGAGTTGAAAATGAAGATGTTAAGGTAATTTTAGTGTTTCCAGTTTATTGTTTTATGCATAACGACTAGTTTCGACTAGTGTCCAGACACCTCAATGGCGACTCTACAATTTCTACACGTTTTAGAGTCTTTTTGCATTGAATGTCAATGTTAAGCTTCAGTTGTGTAGTGCCTAGAAACCCAGATAACCAGGAAATGGTCTTAATTAACTTCATTAAGGTGTGTCCCTTTGTATTGCAAAATAAATCTCACACGTTACTTTAGTCCTGCAAGTAAGTTCCAAAATATTACTCTGTGATAGCGATTTTCCCTAACGTTTGTGTTGTATTAAGAGCTGCTGTGTTAACACGATCCCAGTAAAACGGATAATTTTTGTGTTTAATGACCATTACACCTTTTTTATGGGATCAAAAGCCCATTTGAAAAGTGTTTCAATTGTGAACTTGATTGACGTACTTAAACATCAATCATAGTTCAAGGGGCTCGGCGCTAGACTGCCCTCCTTTGCCAGGTCACGTGTTCAGTGAATTTAACCACTCGATCGTAGAGGCGGATTATCCGCCGTTATTACCTAGGATCCTGAAACTTAGTAGGAACATTTCGGTTTATGTACAGAAGTTATTTCCCGATACAATTTGGGGACTATCCTCAATTAATTTTAAAGCCAAACATTTCTTCAGTTAATACCAATAAACCTCATTTTAGGTATAATCCCAATGGATGTTCAAACAGCAGATCAAATGATGTACTACCTTAAACAAGAGGGCTACATATCAGAAGACAACATCGTTTACCTGCAACTGATTGTACGTTTATTGGAAAAAAACACATTAACACTGGAAACAATTAAGTATGCGAATACATCCAGTCAGAACGTTCTACATTTTCGTGAAAGTAGACAGTTTATTAGTAAGTTCTTTTTCTATCACTCACAGTTTGTCTTTCAATCATAGTATGATACTGTAACAATGTAAAAGTAAACTGAACACATTGCTCTTGTTGTTTTTGACATTACTTTAACAGATGCCAATAATGAAATTGTTTAGTTTGTACGATTTATTTTAATTTGGGTATGAGGACAGCGTGGCTTATTGAATCGCTTTAAGTTAAGTAAAGATTTATCGTAACCACAAAAAGTCCCAGGATCACTTTGAATTTACTGATATAATAGTTACATAAATCCATTGGTAGAACCGTCTTCTATTCAATCAAATCAAGTATACTGATGACATATGTCTTTATTTCATATTCAAGTTGTTTCTGTAGGAAAAAGAGTCACAAGTAAGCCATTTTTGCAGTATCATTGAAAAAAAAAATACTGCGCTGAGTTTCTAATATGTACAGATCAATTAAAAAGCAAAGTAAGGAATTTTTAAAAAAATAAAGGTAATTTATTATAGTAAGACATCTTTCTTTATAAAATGAGTGCTACTTGTAAATGTTAACATGGGACTTAAAATCCAAGTGTTTGCTGTTTCAGATTGCAAACTGCTTGCGAAAAGAAAAAAAAATTTTAAGTTTTGTCGAAATTAAAAGAAATACAGTGAAATACTAAAATGTATTTGTAAAATAAAACTGATATTTTCAATGTTTGAAAGCAGTGACAAAATAAAATTCTTCAACCCTGAATGATGTCAAAAAGTATACCGAGCGTAACGAATGCCGGAAACAAAACAACGATGACGTCGTTAAAATGCCGTCATGTTTGCTATGCTTTCTGATGACGTTTTCCGCTATTTCGACATTTTATTGAATCAAACTGAGAAGTAAATTAGAATTTGATATATAAATCAAAATATCACGATAATTTCACTCGTGAACATCAAAAATAGTTACTTTCACTTGTGGCTGTGCCAGTCGTAAAAATATCACTTTTGGTCTCCACTCAGTAAATCTTTCGAATGTATAGAGGACACTTGTTGGTTTCGGTGTAGTAGCAGTTATAATTCATTGAGTGGGCACCAAAAGTGATATAAAAGTAATCACGAGTGAAATAAATGAGATATTTAATCGAACCCAACAAATGTTCTGTTTATTTATTTTTGATAAACTTTACTTTTGTTGAGTTTACTTCGATGAGATGTCAAATATTACTGTACGAATGATGCTAGATAAGAATTATGATTACCCATCTACCCCGCTGTTTAAAGAACTGAAATGGCTACCCTTTCCTACCCTTTTCAACAAGAAACAAATATCATGTATTGGTATACTGGTGTACAAGACATAATTTATCCCCATTTTACATGAAAGATATTTAAGCAAAAGCGCTAATAAAACAAATCTATATGCGCTCAGATCTTCATGTAAAACTGATATAGCTCAACCTTTCGTGAAGTCACGACTTTCAAAAGGTATGTTTCAATATTTTGCAGTACACATTTGGAACAGCATACCATTTAAAATGCGTAGTGTTGATTGATTTGCGCAATATCGATCTGAACTGAAAACTTATCTCCGTAGAAGCAGCCATTTTTATGACAAAAGTTTAACATAAACATCGCATAAACATAAACATTGAAAAAAGAAACAATATACATGAAAAGGTTTATTTTACGTTTAAACTTTTCCGGGACGAAAAATAAGACTACCCTATTTGCACTATCGGTTGCCAGATGCTTTTTTCACCTCTCCAATATGGCGGATAATTGGTAACTACGGAAGTAACGTCATGCCGACCTGATCAATATGCAAATGAATTAGGCTGAAATAAATTACAAACTATATACTAAACAGATCGATGTTTTAATACAAAAATATAAAACGTTTGAATATTTTGAGCAAAACTTCAAACGCTATAAGTCAAAGGGACGACTGCACGTGTACTCCACATATACTAAATATCTAAATAGTACCCCTTTGTAATTAGGGTTCAGGGAAAAGTTTTATCAGTTTGTAATTGGTTCACCTATGATATTTTCTTTGCGTGAATTTGTTGTAATCATGTCCCAACGTAAAAGTAGTCACTATATTTTTAGGCGTTTAAATTTGCAAACAAACACACTGCTTCCAATTTATTAGCACCTGGATAGACTTAGGCACATGTTAGCCAAAAAAGATCCACCTCGTGCTCTGGTTTGGATTTTAGCCCTGGACAATGAAATAGTCTGCATTCCTTATTGATAACATTGCATTCTTATATCGTTCAGTGAAATATATTATATGTATTTATTATACGTGTGCAGTTCTGCTCTGAACTTTGAACAGTGCTGGCATAGTAATATCTTGTAGCGAATCAAAAGACAGGTATTGTATTACAAATTGAGTCAAAACTACCACAACACCATCATGCACATAATGCATGTATTCTTTTGAAGCGTTATCTCATCTTTCAATTCTTTTTCTATGCATTGTTTTGTAGTATCTGAGTAAAAGTCGCAGGTGAGCGATATAGGGCCATCTTGGCCATCTTGCTTTTTTTCATGATCTGAAAACGTTTCTTGACGCCAAACTCTGGCATAGAATGTTTGATTTAAATTACATCACACCACTTGAACTTAAACATATCATAGATGAACTTGACATAAATAAATCTACTGGACTTGATGGGATAGGTCCAAAAATTATAAAGAACTGTGGTGACATCATAACTCCATGTATTGCTTCAATTATAAATAATAGTATCAGCATCGGAGTTTTTCCAGACACTCTAAAAAACGCACGTGTTTTGCCATTGTTTAAATCTGGTTTGAAAGAGGACCCCAGCAACTATCGCCCAATTTCTGTACTGCCAGCGATCTCAAAAATATTTGAAAAGCACATTGCTAACCAACTTCAGTCCTATTTTCATGATACAAATATCATTCATAATAAGCAATCTGGGTTTAGGGAAAATCATTCATGTGATACCGCGCTAACGAGATTGATAGATGCATGGGTTAAAGATGTTGATAGTGGCAAAGTTATAGGGGCTATTTTTCTGGATCTTCGAAAAGCTTTTGATTTAGTGAACCATGAAATTCTACTGCATAAATTAAAATTCTACCATTTTTCACAGAAGGCCTTGAAGTTCTTTAGTTCGTATCTGACGAATAGGCAACAACTTGTTATAGTTGGAAATACACAATCTAATATGCTCACTATAACATCGGGTGTGCCACAAGGGAATGGCCCCATCATATATGACAGATCTGCTAACATTTTCAATGAATGAACATTACACGCTTCGAACTACTTCAAAAATGATTTTAAATTAGTGTTAAATACAATACCAAGAACTAATTATTTGAAAGATTCATTTTCTTACTATAGCATGAAAAATTGGAATGAAATACCAAATAATATATGAAGTGCCAAGAAGCTTACATGTTTTAAAGTAAACTGTAAATCCTACTTTTTAGATCAATCCCAGCAATAATTTTGCTGGCAGTAAAATGCACTATCGAATTTAGTTGAGTGTCTGTCGGTGAATGTATGAATGATACATAGGTTTATGACATATTAACTATTAATATATTAATATTAATATTATGTTAAAATTAAATAATTAAACATATATACTATGCATGTATGTGATTGTGTACATGTGATACGTCATTTT
This sequence comes from Saxidomus purpurata, assembly GCA_022818135.1. NCBI lineage: Eukaryota > Metazoa > Mollusca > Bivalvia > Venerida > Veneridae > Saxidomus > Saxidomus purpurata. Next base: position 6,890,687 of record JAFMSR010000006.1, read on the forward strand.
TTTTTCAAATTCGTTTATAGAAGGCCGCATTTTAAATATGATGTTATGAATTTCTGTAAAATATCATAATGTGTTACCTTCTGAAAATAAAGATATTATTATTATTATTATTTATTATTATTATTACATTTGATTGCGAATATCATACTGAAGAGAATTATCACTTTAAAGTTTTAACAGCTTTAATAGAGCTTCATGCGAGAAACATCCCTGCCAAATTTCAAAAACATTTGCCCATAGGTTTGAGAGATTTTGTTAAAAGCAAAATGTTGACGGATAACGGACCGACATTTTAAAATTGGCAGTTTAGTAGCTTTTCTCTATTGATTTAATCATATAAGCCTTAAAAGAGCCACATAACCAAAACGGAATGAATGCTATCTGAGAGAATTTACTGTTGCGTATTGATGCCATAACCACTTAAAGCCCACTTTTGATTTGCGGACAGACGACGGACCATACAACCATGCAATTGAAGTTGACCATAGCCGATTAACTGATTTGCATCACAAATTTCATCGAGGTTTCTTAAAAGCAATTGTTCATTATGACGAGTATGCAAGAGTCAATTATTTTGACAGGTTGAGACGTCTTCATGCAATGATAAACTAGAAATCAACTTTTAATCTGTATCATTTTGTATTTATGTAACACAGCGTGGTCATCAATTAGGTTGTATATTGCTGTTTTCGGGCGTCTAATTATACGATTAGCGGATGGATAATATGATTTAATGATATAGGTATTTTGTCTTTATGAAAACAGATATTCGCCAGGGTATATTTCTTTTTCGCCACTTATGTTTTTTTCGCCATTTACGAATGTGGCAAATTGCAGCGGAAAACTCATATCTATAAACTCAAATTGGTTTTGTCGCTTGTCTACATTTGTGATTAATGTCACAAAGTGCTGTTTTCTATTGAAAGTACTGTATAGTAGAGCTATAGGACTACAAACATGTACCTACAGTATAATGTAGTGGGCAATAATACTTTATTTCGCAATTGTAACCTCTAATATTGACAGTACTGTAGCACTTATAGGTACATATGGTACTATCTCAATGTCTTAGAAGTTGATAAAATTTATTCAAATTTCAGGACCTGATTACGAATTAATTGGTATCCATGTTGGAGGCGTCAAACAAATACGAAGTAAAGAGTTAGATAATCTTCGACATGCAATATCCACCATAACACAAACACCTCCAGAAGACATTTCACTTTCTGGTATTCGAGAGACATTTTGATGTGATGCAGTTGAACAATATCGTGGCTCAAGTATGTGAGGACATAATTCATTATTATAAGAAGTATGTTGTTGGTTCTGAAAATATTGTTAAACACTTCTTCACAAATGACTTAATTCACTTAACCATGTTTGGCTCTAAAACGTTGGAACTATAAACAGACAAATATATATCGTCAAACAGATGAAATCTGCTGGTGCACATACAGCTGGTCAGCAGGCGACATCATCGAGAATATCCGTAGGCTGGCGTTCAGGAACTAGGTCTTCAAAACAGAGCGTTTTATTCAATATGTAGAGTGAACACTCATAATAACTGCCGAAAACTTTAATACTAGCGGCAGACGGCACAATTTGTTTTTCATTTGAACAAAAGGTCGTATGAATCGAGAAGTGAATCAAATTGCATACAAATTGACGTCATATCTTAAATATGCATGCATTAATTCAGCCAATCGTCTATCAGTCAACCATTCATTCTTTCAGTCGTCAATAAAGCATTCGCTCAATCGTTCAATCATTCAAACCGGTACAATAAAATTTAAAACATTCCACTTCAAATCGACTTTCGTGGATTCGGTTTACAACTTTAATACGAGTTTGACAGATAAGATAGGCAGTCCTATCTTATTTTTTTGTCATACACCTCGTGAACCTGCCTACCAAATCTATCAAACTCGATTTGAAGTTCAATATATTCAATTGAATGGTTTACTAAATGAATGTTTCAGCGAATAATTGATAGCTAAATAAATGCTTAAATGTCTGCATAGTTGAGTAAGCGACTATTCAATCCACCCTTCAAACACTGTAATCACTAACTCAACTATACCGCCATTTCAACTTTAAACTATCAATCATTCACTCAGTTAGTCGGCAAGCGATCAAATATTCATTCTATCAATCATAAATCAATAATTCGCGCAATCATTCAATCAATCATACAATAAACCATTCGCTTGAAAACAATGGACACCAAATCGAGGAAGTCAAATTTGGTAGGCATCTAAAAGACGAGTCTAACAAATAAGGAAGGCATTGCCCATTAACTGTATGACTAATTGAACGATTAAGTAACTGAATGATTGATCGCTCAATTGATTGTTTAATTCGTTGATTGATTGAGTTTTTGATTGACTGATAAAATGTGGATTGAGCAATGAATTGGTTGGTGACTAAATGTTGGATGAAGTTGATTTAGTCATTAAACGATTGTGTGACTTTAATATACTCAGTATATGAATTAATTAATAAATGTTTGCATCGTATTCGGTCGTCATTTGACTGGTTGTCTTATCTTTGATTATTTTGGAGAAGAACAAACAGATATTGCATTGCGGCTTAAAACTGATATTTAATCATTCAGTAATTCATTATATCAAAATCAATCTGATCGAACTTCATTTTCGTCAGAATACTGTTCAAACGTCTTTCAATTTACTTTTCTTTAATGCAATAGTGAATAATTGATATTTGAATTATGTTTCAATCATACAATTAATCGCCTATCAATCAGTCAATGGCTAATCCGTTTAATCAGTCATACAATTAACCAAATACAATATGCAAAACTGTATCAGCTAATTATGTTATTTTTTCTATAATCAATTAAACATATATAAGTCAAGGCAATCCATCATTGTATCACTGCAATCACTTTCTCAACTGTACATGTCATAGGATAGAAGAAGTTTTTGTCATTTAGTGTTTTTTCATTTCTTTTTACTTTTCGTGCACCAGTCAAATGACTTGGGGAGCACCATTTATTTCCTCATGACATGACAAATAAAGGGGCGAGACCATCCCTCTATTCATCTTACAAATATAAGATAAGAAAAAATAATAATATGCATTTTTAACAACCATGATTGAACGACATACATGTACATTAAAATTTGAGCTCCATTGCCTTCTACATTATAACAGCTTCTAAAACAAAGAGAAGCAAATTACTTTGAAAAAGCATAAATCAATAATGTAGTTGTGCTAGAATAATTCAAACAATCATTGAAACGAAACATGAAATTCAATATGATAATTTATCTGTAGTATAGACAAATATTTTGAGTATTATCAAAATAAGTTTTCGGACATTTTCGCAGTTTCTTTATCTATTGTTGTTGTTTTTTAGCTCACCTGAGCTGGCTCAGGGTGAGCTATTAGGATCGATGAATGTCCGTCGTCCGTTTACATTTAGTTCGTTAACACTAGTGGTCACATTTTTTCCTCAATTGTCACGAAACTTGGTCAGGATGTTTGTCCCAGTAATTACTCGGACGAGTTCGAATATGGGTCATCTCGGATGAAAAACTAGGTCACATGACCCAAAAATAGAAAAATCTTGTTAACACTCTGGAGGTAACATTTTCAGCCCAAATATCCTGGAAATTTGTCAGAAAGGTTGTTTCAATGATTTCTAGCTCAAGTTCGAATATGGGTCATCTGGGGTCAAAAACTAGGTCACAGAGCCCAAATATGGAAAAACCTTGTTAACACTCTAGAGGTAACATTTTCAGCCCAAATATCCTTGAAATTTGTCAGAAAGGTTGTTTCGATGATTTCTAGCCCAAGTTCGAATATGGGTCATCTGGGGTCAAAAACTAGGTCACAGAGCCCAAACATGGAAAAACCTTGTTAACACTCTAGATGTTACAATTTCAGCCCAGATATCCTTGAAATTTGTCAGAAAGGTTGTTTAGATGATTTCTAGTTTTAATAATGTGTTGTTTATTGAACACCTCATTTGCTAATTGCGTTGCGCCTCAGCGCAACGTATGTTTGGGGTAACGTAACTGAAAGTCACTGGTGAGGTGGCAATGATCAATTTATCACCGTATCGGTAGTAGTGAATAAATTCGTTTTCGATACTGACAAGACTTCGTTGAAGTTACTGACATTGAACTAAATTCCACTGGTAAACAATGCAGTATTCTAAATTTGCTACAAAGGCACATAATAGTTAAATGATAAAAATGATGAATAATCGTGATTTATATTAAACAATTTTTTTTCGGCAAATAACAGTTCATTTCGGTAAATATTTAGGTATGTGTTAAAACCCTGACCAGACCAGACTGGAACACACAAAAGGCCGATCGTACCAGAAATTTTCGCCGATATGACTTAAACACAATAGCGATATTATTTCGGTATTAAAAATATCTGCATTTGGTACATGTGTAACCAAACTAGATTTTTCATTGTTGAAGTAATAATATTGAGCACTAAGAGCAGTATCGAAACGTTTTCATCTGTAATAGAAACTATAAAATTCAATGTTAGTTCACGGAATGGATTTATTTGTGTGTATATAGGCCCGCTAATGTTTTACCGAGTTCTGAGTTTTTGTTTATGTTGTTTTGTTCATATCGGCGGAAATTTCCGGTACGTTTCGTGCTTTCCGTGGTGTAGTCTTTTACCCCCAACAATTAAAATTTTCCAAATTGAAAGACTCGCCATTACGATCTTTGCGGGACTGTTTCTCCCCATTATGATGGTCAGGAAAATTGTTTAAAAATTTAAAATTCGCATAGAAAGTACAGTAACAATGCATTGAATATAGCCTATGCTCACTACAGATGACCACTATATACAATTTACATTCGTAAATATCCATCTTACAGGTCAAGTTCGATTATGGCCACATTTGCACTTAATAATTCAGAGAAACACATGTGTGCACCTGTATGATAGTCGTTATACATTTTCATACTTGTATGTTACTGAATAGCACAAAGCGGGAGCATCCGTTTCCTTTGGAAACTTTCCTTTGCACACATTTCTAGATTTTGCTCTATTACTCTAGGTAGAAAAACTCTGACATATTGTAAAAAAAATGATTAAATAGAACACCATCTTATACTTACTACTCTGGGAAATATTATAGTCTGTATGCCACGAAGTTTTCCTTGCAAGAACGGTAATATACACTTCCACTTAATATATTTGTATAAATTTTGTATATATGTCTTTGCACAGTTATTGTAGTCATACGCAATTAGTATAACATAAAACAATGCAACCAGGGATTTGACGTGTATATTGTCGTAATTGCAAGACTCAGTGTAATTTGAAAATTAAAAAAAAACTTGCTTCTTTCTATTCCTTGGTTTTAATCAATCGGCCCCTTGTTTTATACATACGATTGATAAAAGACATTTGTCTTGTAATCAGTACACATCTCTCTATGGTAAGGCCAGAGTTTTTATATCTCTTGGTTTATGTGACTACCTGTCCTATTTTTTGAAAAGGTAGAATAACAATGACATTATGAACTGACATTTTATTTTCATTATTTCCGCTGTTCCGACTCCATAGACTAGTTAATGAAGTGTCAGAATAGTAGGGATATATAATTGAAAGTAATTATTTTAAAGTGTTTATTTTGTTCGAAAATGACAATTATTGACAGGTGCAGTAGACTGATGTTCAATATGTGCTCTGTTCAATACAGTAGGAAAAGTCCTTCATACTCAATATTTTAGAAAACTTCCCATAAACCAAGCAATATAAAAACTCTGGCCTAAAATTGGCACTTATATAAAGTTTTAAATAGCGATTATGCAATACATGTTCTTGACCCCAAGTTGAACTTCCATGTTAAAGATTTTGGTACAAAAAATGTAGTTGTAATTGCGTTGCGCCTCAGCGCAACGCATGTTTGGGGTAATGTAACTGGAAGTCACTGGTGAGGTGGCAATGATCAATTTATCACCGTATCGGTAGTAGTGAATAAATTCGTTTTCGATACTGAAAAGACTTCGTTGAAGTTACCTACATTGAACTAAATTCCACTGGTAAACAGTGCAGTATTCTAAATTTGCTACAAAGGCACATAATAGTTTAATGATAAAAAAATGAATAATCGTGTTTTATATTAAACATTTCTTTTTCGGCAAATAACAGTTCATTTCGGTGAATATTGAGGTATGTGGTAAAACCCTGACCTGACCAGACCAGAACACACAAAAGGCCGACCGTACCAGAAATTTTCGCCGATATGACAAACACACAATAGCGTTATCATTTCAGTATTAAAAATATCTGCATTTGGTACATGTGTAACCAAACATGATTTTTCATTGTTAAAGTAATAATATTGAGCACTAAGAGCAGTATCGGAACGTTTTCATCTGTAATAGAAACTATAGAATTCAATATTAGTTCAACGAGTGTATATAGGCCCGCTCATGTTTTACCGATTTCTGAGTATTCTTTGTTTATATTGTTTTGTTCATATCGGCGGAAATTTCCAGTACGTTTCGTGCTTTCCGTGGTGAAGTCTTTTACCACCAAAAATTGTTCGATTATGGCCACATTTGCACTTAATAGTTCAGAGAAACACATGTGTGCACCTGTATGATAGTCGTTATACATTTTCCAGGGGCGGATCCAGGATTTGGTCGTGGGGGGGGGCGTAACTTTTTTGCCATTTGTTAGTTCTGCTCAAGCCTTATAAGACGGCAATTATGACTGTGTTTTATTCTCTGTTTTTTAGTAATCGAACACTAAATAATGGTGGAGCGAGCGAGTGTATAAATACCATGTATAATTGAATGGCAATGAACAATGTCAGGGCCGTAGCCAGAGGTTAAAAAATAGGGAGGCACTCTCTAGGGGGTTTTTTTTCGAGGGTGCCATTTCGTGCATTTTCCTGCATTTAAAACGTGTTTTTGATACTTTTAAGATACCGATTTCGGAAACAGAAAATATAAATTTATACTGAGATATTTATGTAAGGTTGGGGAATTTTAGGGGGGCGCGCGCCGGGTGCGCCCCCCTCCCCCCCTGGATCCGCTAGTGTTTTCCTATTTGCATGTTACTGAAAAGCACAAAGCGGGAGCATCCGTTTCCTTTGGAAACTTTCCTTTGCACAAATTTCTAGATTTTGCTCTTTTACTCTAGGTAGAAAAACTCTGACATATTGTAAAACAAATGATTAAATAGAACACCATCTTATACTTACTACTCTGAGAAATATTACAGTCTGTATGCCACAAAGTTTTCCTTGCAATAACGGTAAAATACACTTCCACTTAATATACTTGTATAAATTTTGTATATATGTCTTTGCACAGTTATTGTAGTCATAAACAATTATTATAACACTCTAAACACTGCAACCAGGGATTTGACGGGTATATTGTCGTAATTGCAAGACTCAGTGTAATTTGAAACTAAAAAAAAACTTGCTCTTTCTATTCCTTGGTTTTAATCAATCGACCCCTGTATTAAAGTTGTAAAGTATATTAAGAGTATGCATGTGATTATATTGTCGACCACATTCTAGAGACTACCATCATGTAAATTGGTCAAAATGTTTGTCTCAATGATTTCTAGGTCTAGTTTGAATCTGGATCATCTGGAGTTATATAGAAACTACAATGTAGGTCACACAGTCAAATTAAAGAAGAACCTTGTAAACACTCTAAAAGCCATATTTTATAGCCAATCAAATGAACATTGGTCAAAATGTTTGTCTATGTTATATTGGAATGGTGGTCACCTTGGATCCAAAACTAGGTAACAAGATCAGCTCAAGAGATAACTTTTTATTGCTCTAAAAGTCACATCTTATAACTAATTTTATGAGAATTAGCCAGAATCTTCCGGTCTTGATGATGATCGACCTAACTAAATCTGGGACACATATAGATCAAGGTTGATTTTGATCACATTGTGTAATAAGTAGGCCATGCACTCAGGTGGACGATATAGGGTCAAGATGGCTACTCTTGTTGGCAGTTCTAGTCAAGTGAAGAAAATCAGTCGATTTAATATGTCTCTCTCTTGTTTTTTAACGTCTCAAAATCGTGTTCCGAAGTCTAATACAGTTCTGCCTTTAATACAAGTCATCATCATTTGGGCAACGCTATCTTCTTTGCTGCGATCCGCAGCAACTTTTCTACTTGTTTTTACATTCACATCATATAAAATTAAATCAATATTTGATATAAACAAAACATATAAGAAGAGATCAGATTTATCAATGACAAATATGCCTATGTATGTTTTTCTTTCATAATGAGCTCTTGTCCTATGTACTCTTCTATCTATCACTTTGGAAAGTACCATAAATTGTTAAAAAATTGAATAGCTCACAGTGCAGATCATGATCAGACAGCAAAATAATGAATAGCTTACAGTGCAGATCATGATCAGACAGAAAAATAATGAATAGCTTACAGTGCAGATCATAATCAGACAGCAAAATAATGAATAGCTTACAGTGCAGATCATGATCAGGCAGCAAAATAATGAAAGTGCAGATCATGATCAGACAGCTAAAAAATGCATAGCAAACATTGCAGATCATGATCAGACAGCAGAAAATAAATAGCTGACAGTGCAGATCATGACCAGCCAACATACAATGAATAGCTTACAGTGCAGATCATGATCAGACAGCAAAAAAATGAGGCCTAGAGCTTAGATATTCAGCATGTGGCAATAATTGACTCTACCAAGATTGTTCAAATCATGACCTCAGGGTCAAAATTAACCCTGCCTGGGGGGGTCTTTTGATTTTACATAGGCTTATTAAGAGGATATCATGAGCCAAAGGTAAAAATTGATCCTTTCTGCTATTAATAACCTTTTATTTTTGCCAGTGGTAGACAGGTGAGCGATACAGAGCCATCATGGCCCTCTTGTTATATCTACAAGTTTCTTTTAAAATTGCTTGTAACAAGATTCTGGAGACATGAGTTGGTTGCCACATTTGTAATCATTTCTTAGTTTCCATATTTGCAGTTTAAATTCAAAAATCATTGTGTTTATTAAGTTCGCTTCTTGTTGCTTCTCAACTCCAAAAACAATATCAGTTAAATCTAATGTTCTTTTGAATTCGATGTTGTGATGTTCCCTGTTTGAGAGTTTTGTAATAGTGTGATTTGTTATTTTCCCATTTTTTCACATTTTCAAATTCCCTAAATAAATGAAATACAGTTTCTCTTTTTCGTTTTACATATGTTACATAGGCCGTTCAAAACTTACATCAAATTCAATTTGTGTCAGTGAAAATTCCGTTGTATAGGAACTTCCATTGGAACTGTTTGGAACAGAAGCATATGATTTATAAATATTTGACCATATTACATTCCACTGTTTCATATCCTTGTTAACGGACAGCTTCTTTTCCCATTTAATCGTGGTCTGTAAGGTGCAGTAAGGGATTTTAACAAAATATTTCCAACTTGAAAACATATATTGCAGGATTTACTTCTGAGTGTTTAAAAATGATTGATGAAAAAGTCTGACTCGTTATTGTTTTTGAGTAACATTTATGCATGCATATTTATACTAATTTTCCCGCCATTTAATTTCTGGTACAACCAAAAATTAGATACAGGAATAATTCATATGGGAGAAAAAATTAAGATGCAAAGATTTTTTCAAAGGGTTAACGTGGAACAGTGTTATTTTTGGAACACTTTAAGATGGGAATGAAATATTACAATTTAATTTTTAGCTCGACTATTTGAAGAATAAGGAGGCTATTGCACTCGCCCCGGCGTCGGCGTCTGCGTTGGTTAAAGTTTTTTATAAATTCAAATATCTTGAATACTATCAAAGGTATTGACTTGAAACTCAAACTATATGTTAACCATCAACATCTACAACTGGGGAAACAATCCCCATACCTCTGTTTTGATTTTTGTCAGATTTATGCCCCTTTTTAACTTAGAATTTTTGGTTAAAGTTTTTTATAAATTCAAATATCTTGAATACTATCAAAGGTATTGACTTGAAACTCAAAGTATGTGTCTACCATCAACATCTACACCTGAGGAAATAATCCCCATAACTCTGTTTTGATTTTTGACAGATTTATGCCCCTTTTTAACTTAGAATTTTTGGTAATTTTTTTTTGTAAATTCAAATATCTTGAATACTATATAAGGTATTGACTTGAAACTCAAAATATATGTTTACCATCAACATCTACACCTGAGGAAACAATCCCCATAACTCTGTTTTGATTTTTGACAGATTTATATCCCTTTTTAACTTAGAATTTTTGGTAAAAGATTTTATAAAGTCAAATATCTTGAATACTATCAAAAGTATTGACTTGAAACTCAAAGTATGTGTCAACCATCAACATCTACACCTGAGGAAACAATTTCTATAACTCTGTTTTGATTTTTGATAGATTTGTGTCCCTTTTTAACTTTGAATTTTTTGTTAAAGATAGAATACTATCGAACGTATTTACTGTCAACATCTTCACCAATGTTTTTGATTTTTGACATATTTATGCCCTTTTTAACTTAGAATTTTGTCACAGTTTTTCCAGACTAAAATGGAAATACTCAAAATGGCTTTCTTTTGAAATGTCATAGAATAATTATGCAGCATGAAGCGGTCATGCCTTTTTAATTCTATACATATCAATTTTGAAAAGTTACAAAATTATTCATGATCAAATATACAAGGTCATGTATTTCTTTGAAATTATCCCCCCATCCTCCCTCCAGTTGGCTTGCAGAATCCAGAGTAAGGCTTTGAATGCAATGTACATTTACAAAGGTCTTTGAACAAGTTTCATATCTTTGACCTTAATTCTTATAGACAATTACACAATACTCCTGTTCTTAGACAAAAACCCCATTTTACCAACAAGCTTTCGAATAGTCGAGCGTGCTGTCATGTGACAGCTCTTGTTTTTGTTAAAATCCCTTACTGCACCTATCTGATTCTTTCTGAGATAAGTTTAGTTTTTAAATCTTTCGGTTTAATAAATTTATTTTCATTCATTTTAAAAGGCAGATTTGACCAATTTAGACTCGATCTTTTAGGTTTGTTTATAGAACTTGATTATAATGTATCGATGAACTCCTTGGGGATACAATTTTTTATCTTTGACCATTCGGCTATCCAATTTCGTTTGTTCTCAAGCCTTTCCAAGATTTTTGTTTCTGAACAAAAATTTCCGATGTTTATATTCCAAATGTTTTTGATAGCCGACAACTTGCTTTTTGCGAAAGACTGAATAAATAGAGGTTTGCTTTTGTACGCTATTTTGTAATTTCCAAAGAGCCGCTGTTCTAAAATTTCATCAACTGAACAGGGACTAAATGTTTTCAAGAAAGTTCTTCAGTCTTTCAGAGCTTTGTCACAGAACTGAGACACGTTTATGACGTTTGGGAGATTATCTATACAGTTACAGCTGCATAAGAAAAACCTTGCATTGAAAACTTTGTCAAGCGAGCTACGATAGGATTTCCCTATTGCATTCCAGTTTTGAGTTTCCGCATGTACGATTTTATAGATCATCTTTACATGAAGCGCTAATTTTAAATTGCTCACGTTATAAAGACTAAATCCCCCGCACGTTTTACTTTGCCTAAGTGTTTTTTTCTTGCTACTAGAGCTTTTTAAGCTCACCTAGCTATGCCAGGGTGAGCTTTTCTGATCGATGATTGTCCGTCGTCCGTCAACATTTTGATTCAAATGACATCTCCTCTGAAACCTCTAGGCCAATGTTGATAAAACTATGCAGGAATGTTCCTTGCATGAAGCTCTACCAAAATTGTTCAAAGAATTCCATTCCATGCAGAACTCTGGTTGCTAGGGCAAAAAATAGGAAAAACTTTAAAAATCTTCTTCTCTGAAACCACAAGGCCTAGAGCTTAGATATTTGGCATGTAGCATTGTCTAGTGGACCTCTACCAAGATTGTTCAAATTATGACCCCCGGGTCAAAATTGACCCCGCGCGGGTGGGCCCTTAGTTTTTGCATAGGAATATATAGTAAAAACTTTAAAAATCGTCTTCTCTGAAACCACAAGGCCTAGAGCTAAGATATTTGGCATGTAGCATTGTCTAGTAGACCTCTACCAAGATTGTTCAAATTATGACCCCCGGGTCAAAATTGACCCCGCCCCGGGGTCACTTAGTTTTGCATAGGAATATATAGGAAAAACTTAAAAAATCTTCTTCTCTGAAACCACAAGGCCTAGAGCTTAGATATTTGGTATGTAGCATTGCCTAGTGGACCTCTACCAAGGTTGTTCAAATTATGAGCCCCGGATCAAAATTGACCCCGCACCGGGGGTCACTTAGTTTTACATAGGCTTATATAGTAAAAACTTTAAAAATCTTCTTCTCTGAAACCACAAGGCCTAGAGCTTAGATATTTGGCATGTAGCATTGGCTAGTGGACCTCTACCAAGATTGTTCAAATTATGACCCCCGGGTCAAAATTGACCCCGCACCGGGGGTCACTTAGTTTTGCATAGGAATATATAGTAAAAACTTTAAAAATCTTCTTCTCTGAAACCACAAGGCCTAGAGCTTAGATATTTGGCATGTAGCATTGCCTAGTAGACCTCTTTAAAGTTTGTTCAAATTATGCCCCTGGGGTCAAAATTGACCTTGCCCGGGGGGGGATCATTTGTTTTACAAAGGCGTATATAGGAAAACTTATTTGGTATATAACATTATCTAGTGATCTTCCACCAGGCAAGTGGACTTGTACCAAGGTGAGCGATATAGGGCCATCTTGGCCCTCTTGTTCCAATTCCAAATAAAAGTATCTATTACATTTTCCAATTCCTTGCACTATTTCTAGGATATACCTCTAGTCTCAATTTCATAAATTCTCGACGAAAAAACGTACGTTTTAACAATGAGAATTTACCCTTGCTTGTCAAGTTTCTCGATTTCCAGATTTGAAGGCAAGATTTTATCTTGTTAATTTTATTTCTCCATTAATCACCATTACTTATACTATAACCATGGCAGACACCAAATGTTTTGACGTATGTATTTCTCAACCTGATTTCATTGAAACTTGGAGTGTTATTCTTTAGTTTTCCTATCATTAATCCTGTGATGTTTTCCTTATTCATCTTTGCGCTTTTGAGGGGTTAAGATATATATGGTAGAGAGAGTTATTTCTTGCGAACAATTGTGTGTAGTCTACATATTGATTAAATTTTGCTTCATACGATTTTTACGATTGTCATTTAGTATTAAGTAAGAATTTATTAGTGTATATGAAGATACCAGTGTTTGCATATATACCTTGTAAAGGGATTTGAGGTTGCGTTCGGGCATACGAATAAACGCCCTTCATCATACAGACATCTCAACATATATTCAAATATTAAGCAAAAGTAAAAAACATACAGAAAAATATGCAAAACTGTTTCAATTACAATCAATTAAACATATAACTATCAAATCTCTTTATTACACTCATTGCATTTTCTATGAGTAAATGAGGTTACATAAACGATACAATATATGAGGAAGAATTAACAATTATCTTTCAGGAAATGAAATTAATGGTCTATAATCATTCATACATTTTACCTATTATGGATTATTGTGCTGTGGTTTGGGGTAATAAAGCTAGTATTATAAATAGATTGAACAAGTTACAGGATAGAATTAAACGTATCATATCAAGAAACTCAATTCCACAAAAACATTATAAAGTATAAAAGAGCCTATCATGCTTAGCTATTCCAATAGAATTAATTATCACATTGCACTAATTGTTTATAAGGCTACAAATAAACTAGTGCCAAAATATATAAGTGACATGTTGACATTACCAAACCAGACTTGTATATTACCAAGTTTGAAACCAGAATATATGTAAATGTATGTGATTTTATGTGCGTGAGTGTGTGTGTATCTGTATATGTGTATTTTTGAACTGTTTGCATATGCTGTTGTGTGTATTATGGAAGGCCACAATGAAATTGTGATATATGTACGATTTCGTATTAATTAAGAAATAATCTGTGGCTTGGAGTGTTTTATCGAAATTGAAGCATTCCCCGGAGGTGATGTGCCTGGCGGAATAATTCACGAGGAAGAAGCCCGAGTGAATTATTATGCAGGCACATTACCGACGGGAAATGCTTCAATTTCGATAAAGCACTCCAAGTCATAGATTATTTTGATTCTTATAAGCCAAATTATGAAAACTATCGTAACTATTACGGACCTTTTTTCAGTTCGGCGGTAATGTGTAAAATAGCATGAATAGTGGCTGTTGGAATTCACTCCCCTATGCGGACAACCAGTGAAGATATCATACATAACTCTATTATACAAACTTCTTTTAGTTTAATCATCTTATACATACAATATAAAAACAATACCTGACTGTGACATTATGCAAATGACGTCAAATTCAGAACCTAACAAAGCAGACAGTCGATTTAAGGTAGTAGACCCCTAATGGGCACCAATTCAAATCATTAAAGGCTTAATATTTTCTTAATCTGTATCCTTTCCTGGATTTAAAAACAAATTTTAAAAGAATTTCACCGTGAATAAAAAAAATTATAGGAATTTGAATAACCCTACCCCCATTTTGGAATTATTTATAAAATGACATCACACAAGAGATAAGAAAATATATGTATTTCATTTATTATTTTTATTACAGATTTGATATCAGAGTAACAAGAACTATGTTTTCTTTCAGAAATAACACATCATTTACTATATAATCAACAAGTTTTATAAAACTTTTATGAAATAATCAGATAGTATTACAATTTTCATGTACTTTTTTGGCCATGTTCAATTTTGAACATCAAAGTTTTTAGGAAAAATCAACATTTTCTAGAAATGGGGCATGTCTTTTTGTATATTTAAAATTATGTATAACATTTTGGGAACAGCATGCCAAAAATTCACAATGTTTCACCGTCTCTATTTAAAATAATTTGATTTTGAAAATCTTCATCGACGATTTTAGACGTGTCTGCAAGTAATAAAATCTTCAAATAAGCTAATACTAATTCGTAAAAAAATATTTAATTTCTTTTTAGTCTAAAAACAATATAAACATATGAAGAAAAGTGCAAAATAATGAAAACAAAGAAGAATCAAAGGACTGAAAGTGCTGGAGGATCGATTGTCTCTGAACAACACAGTCTGCACACATACATGTGTAAATATCAGGACAACACAGATTGTACACGTACATGTGTAAATATCAGGACAACCCTTGCACGAGTAAAGTTATAAACTGGAGACACAACCGTCCAAAAATTTTGACCTTTAACCATTTTTGTAAACTTTACTTTTGAGATAGGAACCCATGTGCTTACATTTTGCATTCAGTGACTATGTTCAACTACCCTATGAGGTATTAAGCTGTGAATGGTAACTGTGAAATGGATTTTGACAAAACTGAACTGAAAATTCATAGTTTGAACAACTTTTAATGTCATTCAAAAGTTATGGGATATGTCCATAGGGTTGATTGTATTGTGCCAATTGATTGATTCGGATTTAACGTCGCACTCAACAGCTAAGGTCATATTGCAACGTCCAGCTTTCATGGAGGAGGAAGACCCTGGGTGCCAATTCTGGCATTATTTCAGTCACGAGCGGGCACCTGGGTAGAACCTAGATAGCTCCCAGTCATAAAAAAATTCGACCCAAGTAGGGCACGAACCTACAACGGTGAGGGACAAGAAAACATCAGTCAGTGACCTTAACCACTCAGCCACAGATGCCATTGTATGATCCCGTACGAAAAATTACGCCCTGACTATAGGCGGAATCCGTCTTAGCTGTAAGGCGGATTCCGTCTTAAATTGAATATAGTTGTTTAGTGCTTCTTAGGCGGAATACGCTTCGAAATATTTAAATGAGCTTAAGCGGATTCCGCCTAGATAGGCGGATTCCGCCTACACTAGGCGGAAAAAATTACGCCTTCTATTATATTTAGGCGGAATAAAATCCGCCTAAGTTTTTTGGGTGAAAAAAAATCTGTTTACTGAATCAGAAAAATTACTTAGTAACCTGCATTTCATAAAAATGGATATTAAATCAGACAGCATTAGTCACTTTTGTTGTTGTTTTGCGTTTCACTTGAGAGATTTATTTGTCACCATTATTGCATTCTGAACTATAATAATAAAAATTACTCAAAAGTCTGGTACACAAAAACAAATAAAATTTTAATGCTTAAAAAGGTTTAACTTAATATAAGTGATCTTTTCATTAAATCTGATATGTCAGAAACAAATTTAAAAGTCATATTTACCTTAAACAATTGCTTCTTTAGATCAACTTTAGAACAGTTTAATATTTACCATTAATGCAGTCTGCTGCATTCTCTTACTGAGCTCCAGTTATTAATAGCAAAACACAGCCTTGATAGATGTAAATCCTTTCCAAAAAGTTATCAATAACTCACTATTGCAATGAAACTGTCCTTTTTACCACAAAAAACAGCTGTATTATTAAAATATTTCATAATTACACTGGTCAAAAACTTTCTAAAATGTCTGCCATGTGCATCACAGTTCTTACATTTGAACATTATCCCATCAGACATCTGGTGAATGGTAACAAAAGAACTTCCTGTTGCAATAATTCCGCCTAAGAGTTGATACCAAGTTGCATTTTCCGCCTAAGAAGCACATGCAATTTATATTCTACAGTTTCCGCTTAGGCTTTAGGCGGATTCCGTCTAAGAGTATAGGGGCCTGTAGGTGGAATTTGGAAGAAATTCCATGTCCGCCTTATTTTAGCCTGAAAATGAATTTTTCATCAATTTTTTAGGCGGAATACGCCTTATTTTAAATGGAATCGCCTAACTTTTTCGTACGGGAATTGCCAAGCAATTGTCTGAAGTTTCAAGGCTTTAATGGTTACCGAGAAAGTGAATTTTAAGAAAGCTTAACCAGATTCAGGACAACAGTGCCAACTGACTTCAAGAAGGTTATGACAATGGCTCTTCTCTTTTTCAAAGAAAAGCTAATAAATGATAAATCAATCTTTTGTTATAGATTGATTCATTCTATACCTATTGTAGAACAAGTACTTGCAGCTTACATTAACTATCCCTGTGAGTGCTTCAAAATACTGCGAATTGCAATATACCGGGTCTATTGCGCACCCCTAGTTATTACCAGCCTTTCTACCATAATGTTTTAAATTTTCAAAACTTGTCTAAAACAACATCTGAATGTTTTAATAGCAGGCTATTATCTTTCATATTTAACATATACTAGACTCTAGTAGTATTTCGTAACAAGTAATAATGATGATGATGATGATGATAATGATAATTATGATACTATATAATTAATGTATGTATTAAATTAGTGTAGCAAAAGAATCATGGTAAAGTTTGAAAGTTTTAGTTACAATACAATAATTAAATTCTATTTGTATTTATATTGAGTTAATATCTGTTCTTTGTAAATGACAGCATGATCCAGAGAAATGAATTTGATTGTCCCTTTAGATTACTGCATTTCTGTCTACATTTAAAAATCGTATTTAAGACATGTAGATCTAGATGTGATTTCTTACAGTTATTCGTACCCAGGTACGAACCGACTTCGGCAAAATGCGGACATTTTCGTACCATTTTCGAACCACGCATTTACATAAAATACAACAATTACAACGTGTTTAAAGCATAAAAATATGTTGTCATATTTCAAAAAGACATCTACAAGTGCCTCTGTAAAGTTAATTTGCTGATAAGTTTCAGTTTTAAACCTAAACGCATAAAGGCGTATTTTAGACCAATCTCCTTTGCAGAGTTACCGTTCCTTACACTCACTAACAAGAATGTAATGATAGCCGATAGTGTAGAGAGTGATTTTAGACTAGTGTTTCGGCATATCTTTAAAGACACTAAATGACAACTAGTCAGGCAGGGTTACAATGAATACCGGAATCGACTTCACTACCGGAATCGGTTTTCGATTACCGGAATCTACTTAATACAGGCGTTGTATCTACTTAATTGTATTAAATACACATAAATATGATAGAATTTATGATATTTGACTCGTATGCAAAGTTTTAGAAAATAATATTAAGCCAAAAATGAATTTGGGAGTTTTTTTGTTTATAGTTCATTATGTTACATTCGGTGTTCATAACATCTGCGAACCTGTGAGAATCACAATTATACCTCAAAGATATATCATCTATTTCGTATGTTTGATCTGCCTGGTGCTTTGGCAGGTCAACTCTATGTGTATAAAGAAGTTTTTTTTTTTTTTTTTTTTTTTTTTGCCTCTGATTTGGCTTGGTTTGTCAAAGCATTTCTAAAGTTCGACAGCAAGGCAGTATATGTAGTCTGAAATTACACCAGTGGTCGCGTGTAAATATTTTTACATTGATATGAAAATAAATGTTCCGTTATCTGACAAAAGGTGCCTTATAATCCAACCGTTAAATGAATTTAAAAGCTGTCCAAGTTACTGTAATATTAGCCTTTCAGTTCAAAGTCCCAGAAACACAATTACAAGTAGCTCTTATTTTACCAAGTCAAATCTCTTACAGGCGAAAATGTTCGCACGGCATATAACGCTCGACTATTCCCATTACTTTTCAATATAACAAAATACCCTACAATGCATAACAGTCACTTACATACAGAGAACCTTCTTCATTCATTTTAAAATGAAACTAGAGTTCAGGCCCCGATTATACGGAAATGATTATGTAATTACTCGGCAACATTCTCAACTTATTTCAACACTTCATATCTCCTTACATTTTTATTCCTTTATAGAATTCAAGTTTGTCAGAATTGTATTTACCCATTTATTTCAATTATATACACTTGTCAGTACTTGTGCTGGAAATGTTGTTTTATAGCAAGTATTTTATTTAAGTAAATTTTTTTAACTTTTGAGTTGTACTCAAATGGATGTTTCGCTATCTGAATTGCATTTAGTATTATACATCTTTTTATTCTTTCAGCATGTTAATTTCATTAAGACATAGACTATCGTTAATAACAAATAATATCCTTAATTCTAGTCACAAATAGACTTTCAAATAACGTACTAAGCTGAGCAATTACTTAAGTATTTTCGTGAAATCGGGGCCAGTACTTTTTTGATAAATAAATGAATGCGTAATTACACATTACGATCAAAGGACTTCATTTCAAATTGCTTTTAAAAGTCATTCAATAAAATGTGTTTAGCCAAATTAAAAAAAAAATATATATAAATCAGACTTTTTTTTTCACCAATAATTGAAAATCTCACATCTCACATATATGTTAATCAAAAGATGGCACGTGCAAATAATAGAACTGGTTCAGCGGTTACTGAAAAAACATTAATCGGCAATTATATTTGTTTGTATTTTGATATTTATAATCGTCTCTTTCATACATAAGCCTGAGTGATTACAATTTCTGTCCCATTTCCACAGGTGTAAAATTGCATCCTTTAATTGGCCGTTGATTAAAAGAGTGCAGGTGAATAGTACGAGACTTTGGTTGTGCAATGCTGGGGCTTCAAATTAAATATTTTGAGGGATATGGCAAATGGATGAAACAAATAACGCAATTATTTGATAAATATCTAGATTTTATTCATATATCAGATAATAAGTAAAACATTTCAATGAATTAACATTTCACACAAACATCACGCAAATTAAATAGCTCAAGCATAACTTAGAAAACAAATAATGGTGCAATTTTTAATTACAGTCAAAATGCTGTATTAGCTTATGACCTGTAAAGTATTATCATTTCTTCAAAAAGGTAACGTTCAAAATAGTTATACTCCATCAACTACATGTATATCTTTGAGGTATAATTGTGATTCTCACAGGTTCGCAGATGTTATTAACACCGAATGTAACATAATGAACTATAAACAAAAAAAACTTCCAAAGTCATTTTTGGCTTAATATTATTTTCTAAAACTTTGCATACGAGTCAAATATCATATATTCTATCATATTTATATGTATTTAATACAATCAATTATATAGAACGCTTGTATTAAGTAGATTCCGGTAATCGAAAACCGATTCCGGTAGATTCCGGTAGTGAAGTCGATTCCGGTATTCATTGTAACCGAGTCAGGCCGAGCACTTTTGATGATATAGGCGTTGGCAAGTTACAAGAAAAATCGTTGTTTTTTATGTTGAATTCCGTGTTTTGTGATTTAAAATTCAAGGGTACCTAGTGGTTCCATAACGTATTACGATAATCCGATAGTTTATGATCACGAACACCGTGAATATCGGATAAAAGACATAACATTATTCGGCATGACTAGTTGTCTTCTAGTGTCTCCGGTCTAACTAGAAAACTGTTATGATCAAAACCGCGTAGGAAAATAGTTCTATACAGAACAGACACCTCGTTGATTTTTAGTTACAAATTAGAAGAAAAACAACAATATAATATTATGCTATTCTGAAATGTTTTGATATTATTTAGATATGTTACTATATAATTTTTAAAACAGAAGACAGTTTAATTCGAAACAACTGAATATATGGAACTACTTGTTTGTATGTAAAGCGTTCGGCCGTAAGGAAGCGTTTCGAGGACTATCGTATCTGCTTCTATTTTAATATACACGTAGACTAGTTTTGCTTTGACCCCTCGTTATACTCTGTTAACATTGGACCGATTGAAAATTCAATCGATCCAAAAAGTAAAAAAAAAATTTTGGTTCCGGCTGGATTCGAACCTACGTCCCCCAAAACCTCAAAAGATCTTCAGTCCAATGCTTAACAACCTAGGCTAGCTCATTAAAATTGAAGAGTTTCAAGTGGAGGTTTTCATTAGGGGTGTTCTGAACTGTACAACGTTTTAACGCGGAGAAATGACGTCAGTGTGATGACGTCAACGTTTTCATTCATTGTTTTGTCTCCCGGAATCAAAACATTGTATGACGTTAATCCTGAATTTGTTTAGCCTTTTTAAAGGAAAACAAGGTGAAGGTATTCTTTGGCTTACTTGACGCAATCAAAAATAATATTTAGGTTCTAAAACACAACTATTTCATGCGACTGACGTATTTATATAGATATTATTTCTCTTTCTATATCTTATTTTCTGCGCGGGAGTAAATTAGAAAAGTCGGAAGGAGCTACTTCCTTGTCCGAAACCCCGCCTTCTTTTCCGAGTGCTTTAATCATATTAATGCACTCGAATTGACTATAGAAATATACCATAGGCATATTAGAATTTCTATTAGTGTTACCTTCTGGAAATAAAGAATTTTT
>JAFMSR010000006.1:6924656-7112156 GCA_022818135.1 Saxidomus purpurata
TTTTGTCAAAATGCTTGATAGAGTTACCTCCTCCTGTGTACAGGTTGGGGGCATGATGGTGAACAAGCGTGCAAAGTTTCAAAGCCAGATGTCAATGGACTTTGAAAATATTTGAGGTGGTACGCAAACTTTAACATAAGTGGTTACGCCGACGCCGAGGCTCGGGTGACTAGGATAGCTCTCCTTATTCTTCAAATAGTCGAGCTAAAAATCACATAGAACATTCTTTCTGCTATAGCAACAAAATAATTTCAAATTGACATCTATTTTAAAATAGCTGTCTAGTTTTGAAGGTGTTTTTTTATGAAAGCTGCTGCAAATTATGAATTAGCCAGAGGGAATCACGAGATATGGGATGACTGTATTAACTTCTAGTACATGTGCATATGAATTATATGTTATTTGTTTTTTTGATGTGGTATAGGGGATATATAATACCATATTGAGTCGGGTAATAAATCCCTATATACCACGTTATAGAACAAATAATTTTAGTACCCTTCCCTTTCTTAAATTTTTGAGGATTCGGTTTTTTAAATTCATTTAACGACTGAATGCAAGAAAACCGTTAAACTCAGTGTCACTTTGTGACTTAATAATGTCACAAATCAGCACATACTAATACACTGATATACTGTACACGAACACACTCACATTTAGCGAAGGGTACAACAACAGGATATGTGAAGTGTATATAACCGGCTTACCCGTTAATATCAATAACGGATGGAAATTTTTGGAAGGATTATAAACTTCTATAAATTAAGATTAAGCACTTACATAAATTTTCAAATGCAAATTTTATATCTATCAAGGGTTTGTAGTACCTGTTGTTGATGTGCTGATGGAAGTGTCTGACTGGTCATACTACTAGATGGACTTGCTACATCAGCTGTACCGTACAGTTTGGCTGCTATCCGTTTTGCAAACTGAGCTGCTGTTTCATTTGGTTCTCCCCCTATCGGAGCTGTTGGGTCCTGTAAGACAATTAACAACATATACTTTTTACTCTGACATTGACTTTTAATCATCAAAATGTTTGGTTTTTTTATCAGCAGAAGTTCAGGCAAACTCACAAGAGGCTACTAAGACAACCTCAGAATCAGGTAGAGGCAGGTCTGCAAGCTCTTCACTAACTATAGAAACACACGGTATTTGTCAAGTACTTGACTTAAATGTACCAAGCATTATGCATGTAGCACTGATGACTTAAAACTATGTCCCTAAATATTAGTTTCAGCATTTATTTAAAGTACAGCCACAACACAGGTTGTTGTGCTTGCATTTCAATCAAGTCATGCCCTGATCAAGGTTTTTATGTTAGGTGATATCCTACCTCTGCAGTACTTCTACTAACTGGGGTACTCCTCGACCTCAAATCCTTAGGTTCTGTCACTTCTGTTGAACTTTGTAACTTCAGTATTTTTGGTGTGACATCCTTGCCACTATTTGGATCAATTATACTGAGTTTGTGTTTCTTCCCTTTTGGTTTTGAGTATTGTTGCTGGACATGTCCCTGTGTGGATGGCATTCGCTGAAAAAGTCGCTATAACCTATAAGGGGGGAAAGAGGGTCATAATGTTAGTGATTTAATCTCTATGCCTTTGGTTTTAGAGAAGAAGATTTTTTAAGTTTTTCCTATTTGTTGCCATAGCAACCACAGTTCTGCAAGGAATAGAGTTCTTTGAACAAGTTTGATAGAGCTTCATGCAAGAAACATCCCTGCAAAGTTTAATCAACACTGGCCCAGTGGTTTCAGAGATGTCGTTTGAAGGAAATGGTGGACGGATGGACGAATGGACGGACAACATACGGACCTCTGGCGGTGAGTGATTCTAATAGCTCACCCTGGCAATTTGTGCCAGGTGAGCTGAAAAGAAGGAAATAAATTGTCTGTAGCACAAATCGGAAAACTGACTAGTAAATAGTTACATGCTATTTAGTTACAGCTATGGTTGTGCTGTTATATACAAATATTTATGCTTTTATCCTTGCATGCAATATATCTTGACTTACTTGTATGACAAAGTAAAATATATTAAAACATTTACATTGTTCATTTATTGCCACATGACTTTCTGCAGAAAATGCTATTATTTTCATAGCCAAATAGTTATTACACGGCTGGAGCAACCATCCCCCATGAATTTCCCTCAAGAACACACTAGATTGCAGGATGTATGTTTTAATTAAAAATAATCTAAGGGGAGACTCCCCCCCCTCTCAGTAGGAGGGGGAAACCCCTCCCACACACACACACATCCTCCCTTGTTGCTGAGGCGACTCAAAGGCACTCATTGGGACTTCTACTTTTTGGATACAAGGAGTCCCCAGGGATTCCACTTTTAAATTTCTAGTGAGAGCTACTATTACTGGGGTACTCCTGGATCCTGAATACTGAGATCCTGTCTCTTCTGTTTAACTTTGTGCCTTCAGTATTACTGTTATGACATCCTTCCCGCTATTTGGATTAACAATACAGATTATGACTTGTGATCCTTCTCTTTTGATTTTGAGTAATTTTAAATTTGCTGCTGGACCTGTACCTGTGTGGATGGCGGTCGCTGAAAAGTCGCTGTGTCACCCATGAACATGGGGTGATTCCCGTAACCCTGACTGTATGACATATTCTGTTGTGGGGGAATTTGGTGAATATATCCAGGCTGACTGGAAGGTATACCAGGATTGTATGGCGGTGTCTGCAGTCTTTGTTGCGAATGCTGAAATACCAGAATTTGTAAATAATCATCACATGCTGGTGACACCTGTTACAACTGTAAGATACTGTATCATGTATTGTGACATTATAATGTATACGTCATTTTATCTGAATCTGCTAAACAAGAGGGCCAGAATGGCCCTATATCACTCACCTGACTACCATTGGCTATATTACTAGGGGTTATGATTAAAACATAATTCTACTACACAATGCTTATATAGTAACATTTCAAAATATCTAAGCTCTGCCTGTGGGCCTTGTGGATTTTTTAAGTTTCTCATTTTTTTCGCTTAGATCAAACTTCGCGATTTTGGTCCTGTTTTAATTTTAGCGAATCTAATTTTCGCGATTTTAAAAAAGTTGATTTTTCTTTTCGCGTTTTTTAACTTAGGGCGAAATTAACCATGACATGGTTTTATAAATAAAGGGAAAGCACTGTGTGACAGTGCTATAAACCAGTATCCCGAACTGCTCCGGTTGTTTTATTTGTTTGCTAAAATAAACAATAAATAGTGAAACATCATGTATGTTCATTAAATGAATGGTATTTATGGCGCATCAATAATGACTTTCGCGGAGATAGTTTTGACAGGTTTCAACTGTTTTAATGCTCAATAATTATCGTTAGAAGTTATCAAAGTTTAAATAGTGGTAAGTTCAAATATACTTCCCCAAATCTTCACAACCAGTACTGATTATCCTAACTGACCATTTTTATGCTGAATACACCTTCTTTAACAGTGACTTTAAGTGCATCAATTAGCTTAAGCTCTGCCAATCATCAGTGTCCCAGATTATGTAAACAAGAGCTGTCAGTAGACAGCGTGCTCGACTTTTCTCAGTGATTGACAATATAAAATAATATCCATCCTGGAGATGTCAATGGACTTTTACGCTAACTTTAACATAAATTCTAAGTCGAAAAAGGGGCATAATTCTGTCAAAATGCTTGATACAGTGACCTCCTCCTGTGTACAGGTTGGGGGCATGATGGTGAACAAGCGTGCGAAGTTTCAAAGCCAGATGTCAATGGACTTTGAAAATATTTGAGGTGGTACGCAAACTTTAACGTAAATTTTAAGTCGAAAAAGGGGCATAATTTTGTCAAAATGCTTGATAGAGTTACCTCCTCCTGTGTACAGGTTGGGGGCATGATGGTGAACAAGCATGCAAAGTTTCAAAGCCAGATGTCTATGGACTTTGAAAATATTTGAGGTGGTACGCAAACTTTAACATAAGTGGTTACGCCGACGCCGAGGCTCGGGTGACTAGGATAGCTCTCCTTATTCTTCAAATAGTCGAGCTAAAAATCACATAGAACATTCTTTCTGCTATAGCAACAAAATAATTTCAAATTGACATCTATTTTAAAATAGCTGTCTAGTTTTGAAGGTGTTTTTTTTATGAAAGCTGCTGCAAATTATGAATTAGCCAGAGGGAATCACGAGATATGGGATGACTGTATTAACTTCTAGTACATGTGCATATGAATTATATGTTATTTGTTTTTTTGATGTGGTATAGGGGATATATAATACCATATTGAGTCGGGTAATAAATCCCTATATACCACGTTATAGAACAAATAATTTTAGTACCCTTCCCTTTCTTAAATTTTTGAGGATTCGGTTTTTTAAATTCATTTAACGACTGAATGCAAGAAAACCGTTAAACTCAGTGTCACTTTGTGACTTAATAATGTCACAAATCAGCACATACTAATACACTGATATACTGTACACGAACACACTCACATTTAGCGAAGGGTACAACAACAGGATATGTGAAGTGTATATAACCTGGCTTACCCGTTAATATCAATAACGGATGGAAATTTTTGGAAGGATTATAAACTTCTATAAATTAAGATTAAGCACTTACATAAATTTTCAAATGCAAATTTTATATCTATCAAGGGTTTGTAGTACCTGTTGTTGATGTGCTGATGGAAGTGTCTGACTGGTCATACTACTAGATGGACTTGCTACATCAGCTGTACCGTACAGTTTGGCTGCTATCCGTTTTGCAAACTGAGCTGCTGTTTCATTTGGTTCTCCCCCTATCGGAGCTGTTGGGTCCTGTAAGACAATTAACAACATATACTTTTTACTCTGACATTGACTTTTAATCATCAAAATGTTTGGTTTTTTTATCAGCAGAAGTTCAGGCAAACTCACAAGAGGCTACTAAGACAACCTCAGAATCAGGTAGAGGCAGGTCTGCAAGCTCTTCACTAACTATAGAAACACACGGTATTTGTCAAGTACTTGACTTAAATGTACCAAGCATTATGCATGTAGCACTGATGACTTAAAACTATGTCCCTAAATATTAGTTTCAGCATTTATTTAAAGTACAGCCACAACACAGGTTGTTGTGCTTGCATTTCAATCAAGTCATGCCCTGATCAAGGTTTTTATGTTAGGTGATATCCTACCTCTGCAGTACTTCTACTAACTGGGGTACTCCTCGACCTCAAATCCTTAGGTTCTGTCACTTCTGTTGAACTTTGTAACTTCAGTATTTTTGGTGTGACATCCTTGCCACTATTTGGATCAATTATACTGAGTTTGTGTTTCTTCCCTTTTGGTTTTGAGTATTGTTGCTGGACATGTCCCTGTGTGGATGGCATTCGCTGAAAAAGTCGCTATAACCTATAAGGGGGGAAAGAGGGTCATAATGTTAGTGATTTAATCTCTATGCCTTTGGTTTTAGAGAAGAAGATTTTTTAAGTTTTTCCTATTTGTTGCCATAGCAACCACAGTTCTGCAAGGAATAGAGTTCTTTGAACAAGTTTGATAGAGCTTCATGCAAGAAACATCCCTGCAAAGTTTAATCAACACTGGCCCAGTGGTTTCAGAGATGTCGTTTGAAGGAAATGGTGGACGGATGGACGAATGGACGGACAACATACGGACCTCTGGCGGTGAGTGATTCTAATAGCTCACCCTGGCAATTTGTGCCAGGTGAGCTGAAAAGAAGGAAATAAATTGTCTGTAGCACAAATCGGAAAACTGACTAGTAAATAGTTACATGCTATTTAGTTACAGCTATGGTTGTGCTGTTATATACAAATATTTATGCTTTTATCCTTGCATGCAATATATCTTGACTTACTTGTATGACAAAGTAAAATATATTAAAACATTTACATTGTTCATTTATTGCCACATGACTTTCTGCAGAAAATGCTATTATTTTCATAGCCAAATAGTTATTACACGGCTGGAGCAACCATCCCCCATGAATTTCCCTCAAGAACACACTAGATTGCAGGATGTATGTTTTAATTAAAAATAATCTAAGGGGAGACTCCCCCCTCTCAGTAGGAGGGGGGAAACCCCTCCCACACACACACACATCCTCCCTTGTTGCTGAGGCGACTCAAAGGCACTCATTGGGACTTCTACTTTTTGGATACAAGGAGTCCCCAGGGATTCCACTTTTAAATTTCTAGTGAGAGCTACTATTACTGGGGTACTCCTGGATCCTGAATACTGAGATCCTGTCTCTTCTGTTTAACTTTGTGCCTTCAGTATTACTGTTATGACATCCTTCCCGCTATTTGGATTAACAATACAGATTATGACTTGTGATCCTTCTCTTTTGATTTTGAGTAATTTTAAATTTGCTGCTGGACCTGTACCTGTGTGGATGGCGGTCGCTGAAAAGTCGCTGTGTCACCCATGAACATGGGGTGATTCCCGTAACCCTGACTGTATGACATATTCTGTTGTGGGGGAATTTGGTGAATATATCCAGGCTGACTGGAAGGTATACCAGGATTGTATGGCGGTGTCTGCAGTCTTTGTTGCGAATGCTGAAATACCAGAATTTGTAAATAATCATCACATGCTGGTGACACCTGTTACAACTGTAAGATACTGTATCATGTATTGTGACATTATAATGTATACGTCATTTTATCTGAATCTGCTAAACAAGAGGGCCAGAATGGCCCTATATCACTCACCTGACTACCATTGGCTATATTACTAGGGGTTATGATTAAAACATAATTCTACTACACAATGCTTATATAGTAACATTTCAAAATATCTAAGCTCTGCCTGTGGGCCTTGTGGATTTTTTAAGTTTCTCATTTTTTTCGCTTAGATCAAACTTCGCGATTTTGGTCCTGTTTTAATTTTAGCGAATCTAATTTTCGCGATTTTAAAAAAGTTGATTTTTCTTTTCGCGTTTTTTAACTTAGGGCGAAATTAACCATGACATGGTTTTATAAATAAAGGGAAAGCACTGTGTGACAGTGCTATAAACCAGTATCCCGAACTGCTCCGGTTGTTTTATTTGTTTGCTAAAATAAACAATAAATAGTGAAACATCATGTATGTTCATTAAATGAATGGTATTTATGGCGCATCAATAATGACTTTCATGGAGATAGTTTTGACAGGTTTCAACTGTTTTAATGCTCAATAATTATCGTTAGAAGTTATCAAAGTTTAAATAGTGGTAAGTTCAAATATACTTCCCCAAATCTTCACAACCAGTACTGATTATCCTAACTGACCATTTTTATGCTGAATACACCTTCTTTAACAGTGACTTTAAGTGCATCAATTAGCTTAAGCTCTGCCAATCATCAGTGTCCCAGATTATGTAAACAAGAGCTGTCAGTAGACAGCGTGCTCGACTTTTCTCAGTGATTGACAATATAAAATAATATCCATCCTGGAGATGTCAATGGACTTTTACGCTAACTTTAACATAAATTCTAAGTCGAAAAAGGGGCATAATTCTGTCAAAATGCTTGATACAGTGACCTCCTCCTGTGTACAGGTTGGGGGCATGATGGTGAACAAGCGTGCGAAGTTTCAAAGCCAGATGTCAATGGACTTTGAAAATATTTGAGGTGGTACGCAAACTTTAACGTAAATTTTAAGTCGAAAAAGGGGCATAATTTTGTCAAAATGCTTGATAGAGTTACCTCCTCCTGTGTACAGGTTGGGGGCATGATGGTGAACAAGCATGCAAAGTTTCAAAGCCAGATGTCTATGGACTTTGAAAATATTTGAGGTGGTACGCAAACTTTAACATAAGTGGTTACGCCGACGCCGAGGCTCGGGTGACTAGGATAGCTCTCCTTATTCTTCAAATAGTCGAGCTAAAAATCACATAGAACATTCTTTCTGCTATAGCAACAAAATAATTTCAAATTGACATCTATTTTAAAATAGCTGTCTAGTTTTGAAGGTGTTTTTTTTATGAAAGCTGCTGCAAATTATGAATTAGCCAGAGGGAATCACGAGATATGGGATGACTGTATTAACTTCTAGTACATGTGCATATGAATTATATGTTATTTGTTTTTTTGATGTGGTATAGGGGATATATAATACCATATTGAGTCGGGTAATAAATCCCTATATACCACGTTATAGAACAAATAATTTTAGTACCCTTCCCTTTCTTAAATTTTTGAGGATTCGGTTTTTTAAATTCATTTAACGACTGAATGCAAGAAAACCGTTAAACTCAGTGTCACTTTGTGACTTAATAATGTCACAAATCAGCACATACTAATACACTGATATACTGTACACGAACACACTCACATTTAGCGAAGGGTACAACAACAGGATATGTGAAGTGTATATAACCGGCTTACCCGTTAATATCAATAACGGATGGAAATTTTTGGAAGGATTATAAACTTCTATAAATTAAGATTAAGCACTTACATAAATTTTCAAATGCAAATTTTATATCTATCAAGGGTTTGTAGTACCTGTTGTTGATGTGCTGATGGAAGTGTCTGACTGGTCATACTACTAGATGGACTTGCTACATCAGCTGTACCGTACAGTTTGGCTGCTATCCGTTTTGCAAACTGAGCTGCTGTTTCATTTGGTTCTCCCCCTATCGGAGCTGTTGGGTCCTGTAAGACAATTAACAACATATACTTTTTACTCTGACATTGACTTTTAATCATCAAAATGTTTGGTTTTTTTATCAGCAGAAGTTCAGGCAAACTCACAAGAGGCTACTAAGACAACCTCAGAATCAGGTAGAGGCAGGTCTGCAAGCTCTTCACTAACTATAGAAACACACGGTATTTGTCAAGTACTTGACTTAAATGTACCAAGCATTATGCATGTAGCACTGATGACTTAAAACTATGTCCCTAAATATTAGTTTCAGCATTTATTTAAAGTACAGCCACAACACAGGTTGTTGTGCTTGCATTTCAATCAAGTCATGCCCTGATCAAGGTTTTTATGTTAGGTGATATCCTACCTCTGCAGTACTTCTACTAACTGGGGTACTCCTCGACCTCAAATCCTTAGGTTCTGTCACTTCTGTTGAACTTTGTAACTTCAGTATTTTTGGTGTGACATCCTTGCCACTATTTGGATCAATTATACTGAGTTTGTGTTTCTTCCCTTTTGGTTTTGAGTATTGTTGCTGGACATGTCCCTGTGTGGATGGCATTCGCTGAAAAAGTCGCTATAACCTATAAGGGGGGAAAGAGGGTCATAATGTTAGTGATTTAATCTCTATGCCTTTGGTTTTAGAGAAGAAGATTTTTTAAGTTTTTCCTATTTGTTGCCATAGCAACCACAGTTCTGCAAGGAATAGAGTTCTTTGAACAAGTTTGATAGAGCTTCATGCAAGAAACATCCCTGCAAAGTTTAATCAACACTGGCCCAGTGGTTTCAGAGATGTCGTTTGAAGGAAATGGTGGACGGATGGACGAATGGACGGACAACATACGGACCTCTGGCGGTGAGTGATTCTAATAGCTCACCCTGGCAATTTGTGCCAGGTGAGCTGAAAAGAAGGAAATAAATTGTCTGTAGCACAAATCGGAAAACTGACTAGTAAATAGTTACATGCTATTTAGTTACAGCTATGGTTGTGCTGTTATATACAAATATTTATGCTTTTATCCTTGCATGCAATATATCTTGACTTACTTGTATGACAAAGTAAAATATATTAAAACATTTACATTGTTCATTTATTGCCACATGACTTTCTGCAGAAAATGCTATTATTTTCATAGCCAAATAGTTATTACACGGCTGGAGCAACCATCCCCCATGAATTTCCCTCAAGAACACACTAGATTGCAGGATGTATGTTTTAATTAAAAATAATCTAAGGGGAGACTCCCCCCCCTCTCAGTAGGAGGGGGAAACCCCTCCCACACACACACACATCCTCCCTTGTTGCTGAGGCGACTCAAAGGCACTCATTGGGACTTCTACTTTTTGGATACAAGGAGTCCCCAGGGATTCCACTTTTAAATTTCTAGTGAGAGCTACTATTACTGGGGTACTCCTGGATCCTGAATACTGAGATCCTGTCTCTTCTGTTTAACTTTGTGCCTTCAGTATTACTGTTATGACATCCTTCCCGCTATTTGGATTAACAATACAGATTATGACTTGTGATCCTTCTCTTTTGATTTTGAGTAATTTTAAATTTGCTGCTGGACCTGTACCTGTGTGGATGGCGGTCGCTGAAAAGTCGCTGTGTCACCCATGAACATGGGGTGATTCCCGTAACCCTGACTGTATGACATATTCTGTTGTGGGGGAATTTGGTGAATATATCCAGGCTGACTGGAAGGTATACCAGGATTGTATGGCGGTGTCTGCAGTCTTTGTTGCGAATGCTGAAATGCCAGAATTTGTAAATAATCATCACATGCTGGTGACACCTGTTACAACTGTAAGATACTGTATCATGTATTGTGACATTATAATGTATACGTCATTTTATCTGAATCTGCTAAACAAGAGGGCCAGAATGGCCCTATATCACTCACCTGACTACCATTGGCTATATTACTAGGGGTTATGATTAAAACATAATTCTACTACACAATGCTTATATAGTAACATTTCAAAATATCTAAGCTCTGCCTGTGGGCCTTGTGGATTTTTTAAGTTTCTCATTTTTTTCGCTTAGATCAAACTTCGCGATTTTGGTCCTGTTTTAATTTTAGCGAATCTAATTTTCGCGATTTTAAAAAAGTTGATTTTTATTTTCGCGTTTTTTAACTTAGGGCGAAATTAACCATGACATGGTTTTATAAATAAAGGGAAAGCACTGTGTGACAGTGCTATAAACCAGTATCCCGAACTGCTCCGGTTGTTTTATTTGTTTGCTAAAATAAACAATAAATAGTGAAACATCATGTATGTTCATTAAATGAATGGTATTTATGGCGCATCAATAATGACTTTCGCGGAGATAGTTTTGACAGGTTTCAACTGTTTTAATGCTCAATAATTATCGTTAGAAGTTATAGTATCAAACATCTGTCCTGATATTGCTTTCAGGTAAGTAAGGTAAATAGCTGACACATTATTTAATATGAAAATTATACAGTTCATGTTCCATAATGTGCTAATCATGTTATAAAGTGTAAACAAATAGGGATTTAAAGTCAAGAATCATACCCACATATTCATGTAATTATTGCAACTCTCGATATTGATTATGATATCAAACATTAATTAGTATTAATTATTGATTATGATATCAAACATTAATTAGTATTAATTATTATGTTTACACCATCATGCAAACTGATGGTAGGAATATCGGCAATGCGGAACTTAAAAATTTTGCGAAATGTTGCACTAAATTTTTGCTGATTCCTAAGTTCGCGATTTTCTCTGCTCGCGAATATAGCGAAAATTAGACACGCGAAAAAAAACGATATACGGTATGTGAAACAATTTTAATTAATTTTGAACCGGGGGGGTTATGATTTGGACAATCTTTGTAAAAGTCCACAAGGCAATGCTACATGCCAAATATCTCAGCTCTATGCATTGTGCTTTAAGAGAAGAAGTTTTTTAAACGTTTTCCTATATAAGCCTATGTTAAATCAAATGACTCCTTGGGACAGGGTCAGGTTTGACCCAGGGGTTATGACTTGAACAATCTTGGTAAAGGTCTGCTAGGCTATACTACAAGCTAAATATCTAAGCTTGAGGCCGCATGGTTTCAGGGAAGAAGATGTTTTACGTTTTTGCTATATAAGCCTATGTAAAACCAAGTGACCCCCCCCCCCCCCCTCCGATGGGGTCAATTTTGACCTGGGGGTCATAATTTGAGTGATTTAAACTCTAGGCCTTTTTGGTTTCAGAGAAGAAGAATTTTTAAGTTTTTCTTATTTGTTGCCATAGCAACCAGAGTTCTGAAGGCAAAGGTCCACCGTTTGAAAGACTTGGATAAGTTTTGGAACTATCTGCAGCACTATCTTCATTTACAGGTTGTTGTGGAGGTATATGTGCTGGCAGTTTCTGTTGTGGCTGTGCAGGGCTTGGACCAGTAGCAACTGGAATAGTCGGTTCCAAAGCTGCTGGTGCTACTACAACAGGACGTGCTACGACAACAGGAGGCATCTCCTGTGCTCGAGGTACCTGGTGTTAAATCAACAAAATACAGTTGAATAAATGTTTAAATAGTGGTAAGCTCAATTACACTTTGACAAAATTAATCTTCACAACTAGCACTGCTTTATCCTAACTGACCATTTTTATATTGAAAACACCTTCATTACCAGTGACTTTTAGTGCATCAATTAGCCTAAGTTGCTAGATACCAGGGTTCCCTCTGCCAATCACCAGTGTTCCAAATTGTGATAAAATCACATAGAACTTTTTTTCTGTTATTGCAACAAAATATTTTCAAATTGACACCTATTTTCAAATAGCTGGCTGATTTTGAAGGTGCTTTTTATGAAAGTGGCTGTAAATTATAAATTAGCCAGAGGAAATCACGAAATATGAGTTGACTCTATTAACTTCTAGTACATATGAATTATCGTATGTTATTTTTTTTTTTTTTTGACTTAGTAAATGGGGATATCTTACCTGCCTAAATTGATATTACCTCAGCTGTTAGGCGAGGGTAATATTATATTGAGTCGGGTAATAAATCCCCATATACCATGTCATCAAACAAAATTTATAACAATTGAAGTACCCTTCCTTTTCTTAAATTTTGAAGGATTCAGTTATTTTTAATTCATTTTACGACTGAATGTAAGAAAACCGTTAAATTCAGTGTCACTTTGTGACTTAATAATGTCATAAATCAGCAGGTACTCATACACTGATATACTGTACACGAACACTCTCACTTTTAGCGTAGGGTACATAGACCCGATTATGTGAAATGTATATAACCGACTTGCTCATTAATATCAATAACTATTTACGTGTCATTGACCAATCAAACGGCTGGACATTTTGTGGAAGGGTAATAAACTTCTATAGATCAAGATTAAACACTTACATCAATTTTCAAATGCAAATTTTTATATCTATCAAGGGTTTGTAGTACCTGTTGTTGATGTGCTGATGGAGGTGTCTGACTGGTCGTATTACTAGATGGACTGGCTACATCAGTTGTACCGTACAGTTTGGCTGCTATCCCCTGTCTTGCAAACCTAGCTCCTATGTAATTTGGTTCCCCCCCTCTCTCAGCTGTTGGGTCCTGTAAGACAATTAACAACATATTCTTTTTCTTCATAGCAACCACAGTTCTGCATGGAATGGAATTCTTTGAACAACTTTGATAGAGCTTCATGCAAGAAACATCCCTGCAAAGTTTCATCAACATTGGCCCAGTGGTTTCAGAGGAGATATCGTTTGAAGGAAATGGTGAATGAACAGACGGATGGATGATGTACATCGGACTCCAGACAGATCCTAATAGCTCACCCTGGCAATTGTGGTACACAACTGTACTACAGTAAAACCCCTATAATAAGACCACCATTCGGACTTTATGAAACTGGTCTTATTAGCGGGGTGGTCTCAGTATTGAGTTTGGTCTTTTTGTACTGGATAGTGTTTATTTCATTATAGCAAGATCATTATGTACATGTATTGGTCTATACAAATTATAGAAAGAACATGATCTGTATAAAGTCATGTACTTCTCATAAATAAAATTTATAGCATTTTTCATTAAATTAAACAATTTCTGACCTGCACTTCAAAAAAAAAAGTTTGCCATTTACTAGAATATGTTGCTTTCAACATTAATTCAGTTTGTCATTTATTCCTAAACACTTCAAAACTAAAAGTTTCTGATCACCACTTTTAAAGCATAACAAGAGTTGACTGTATGCGTGAACATTAAATTTTCACCGACTGTCTTTCTATCTCACCTGTCATCAGACAGATCACACATGGTTTTGCTCATGCAATTAAATTTCTAACAGATTCCCCCACCGATTATCACATCAAATGTATTAAATAAATCAAAGACAATTAATTATCAAACACTTCCGTGTTTGTGTCACACCATCCTTGACCTTGACCGTAAAGTGGTCGCTCAATTGTTGTAAATTGGTCATTAATTGTAGTAAAACTTGGGTAGATGTTGTTTATGTCATCATTAAGATGTAAACAATACACATGAAATTGAGGTGAGAAAATGCCTGCGGTCGCATTATAGGATTAAAATAGCACTTGATTAATGAAAAGGGACTGTATTTAGTGGTCGTATTACGGAATAACGGGGTGGTCGTATTTTCGGAGTTAGCGACCAATAAGATATATAGAGAAAAATTCTGTTCTGAAAAATATTGGTCGCATTAGCGGGGTGGTCTCGAAATCGGGGTGGTCGCAAATAGGGTTTTTACTGTATTAACACCTCGTGCTAAGGCTTTGTTTCAACCCGGGACTAACATCCCAGCAAGCATGTGCATATTGGACCAATATCAGTTTTAAGGATGTACTGAACTGAGGAATTAGTCCGTAAGCCAGTCTGAATAACGGGAGGAAACTCTTTAAATCATGTCGATGTCGTAATATCGTGAACGTATAGTCAATAAATTAGTTACATCTTTAACATGAAAGAAACATTTTAGATATGTTTGTTATATAAATAAATTGTTTCCCATGCATTTGTGTTGTTGTTTTTTGTGTTAGTCCTTTTTTTAAGGTGAAGGGCCAAGCAACTTTTCGTCCAAATGACATCATGATCGTAATCGGTAAAGCGCTTGAAAAGATAGTCTACATGTGTTTAAACACTGTTTTGTCTTTTGATATGAGCTGAAATACTATGTTTTACATAAATGTTGCTCTTTATGTCTAAGATATTTTAGACTATCCTATTTAGGCTTGTGAAGACATGTTTTGCTTCTTAATTTAGAAATAAAGGCCGATAATAAATCAATATCCGCCAAGGAACTGCATACGTCAATGTCAAATAAGTGAAAATATTTTGCGATGGTTTTGGATTATTTCTTCATCTGTTCGGCTCAATAGGGAATGAAATTTCATAAGGTGAGTTCTTGTTTCTTTGTTCAAGTTTGTGCATTACTGTTTTGGTCAGTCTGCACATAAAACCTAGTATACAATTTGCAGAAAATTTAAACCAAAAGTAGAAGTAGGACAGTTCTGAGTTAGTCTGTTTACAAACAAATCATACAAGCTGCATACTATCTGATGGTGGTTTCAGTCAAGTGCAGCAAGAATTCACATTTTTATTTAAAGAGCTCCACTAGACTGAGTACAGAATGTGTTTTAAAACAAGATGGCCCTATATCGCTCACCTTGGTACAAGTCCACTTGCCTGGTGGAAGATCACTAGATAATGTTATATACCAAATAAGTTTTCCTATATACGCCTTTGTAAAACAAATGATCCCCCCTCCCCCCCGGCAAGGTCAATTTTGACCCCAGGGGCATAATTTGAAGAGACTTTGAAGAGGTCTTCTAGGCAATGCTACATGCCAAATATCTAAGCTCTAGGCCTTGTGGTTTCAGAGAAAAAGATTTTTAAAGTTTTCCCTATACAAGCCTATGTAAAACTAACTATTTTGACCCGGAGGTCATAATTTGAACAATATTGGTAGAGGTCCACTAGCCAATGCTACATGCCAAATATCTAAGCTCTAGGCCTTGTGGTTTCAAAGAAGAAGATTTTTATCAAGGGTTTGTAGTACCTGTTGTTGATGTGCTGATGGAGGTGTCTGACTGGTCGTATTACTAGATGGACTGGCTACATCAGTTGTACCGTACAGTTTGGCTGCTATCCCCTGTCCTGCAAACCTAGCTCCTATGTAATTTGGTTCCCCCCCTCTCTCAGCTATTGGGTCCTGTAAGACAATTAACAACAGGGGCATTATTTGAAGAAACTTTGAAGAGGTCTACTAGGCAATGCTACATGCCAAATATCTAAGCTCTAGGCCTTGTGGTTTCAGAGAAAAAGATTTTTAAAGTTTTCCCTATATAAGCCTATGTAAAACTAAGTGACCCCCGGTGTGGGGTCAATTTTGACCCCGAGGTCATAATTTGAACAATATTGGTAGAGGTCCACTAGACAATGCTACATGCCAAATATCTTAGCTCTAGGCCTTGTGGTTTTAAAGAAGAAGATTTTTGAAGTTTTTACTATATAAGCCTATGTAAAACTAAGTGACCCCCGGTGCGGGGTCAATTTTGACCCGGGGGTCATAATTTGAACAATATTGGTAGAGGTCCACTAGCCAATGCTACATGCCAAATATCTAAGCTCTAGGCCTTGTGGTCACAAAGAAGAAGATTTTTGAAGTTTTTACTATATAAGCCTATGTAAAACTAAGTGACCCCCGGTGCGGGGTCAATTTTGACCCGGGGGTCATAATTTGAACAATATTGGTAGAGGTCCACTAGCTAATGCTACATGCCAAATATCTAAGCTCTAGGCCTTGTGGTTTCAAAGAAGAAGATTTTTGAAGTTTTTACTATATAAGCCTATGTAAAACTAAGTGACCCCCGGTGCGAGGTCAATTTTGATCCGAGGGTCATAATTTGAACAATATTGGTAGAGGTCCACTAGACAATGCTACATGCCAAATATCTTAGCTCTAGGCCTTGTGGTTTCAGAGAAGAAGATTTTTAAAGTTTTTCCTATAATAATTTCCTATGCAAAACTAAGTGACCCCCGGTGTGGGGTCAATTTTGACCCGGGGGTCATAATTTGAACAATCTTGGTAGAGGTCCACTAGACAATGCTACATGCCAAATATCTTAGCTCTAGGCCTTGTGGTTTCAGAGGAGAAGATTTTTAAAGTTTTTCCTATTTGTTGCCATAGCAACCAGAGTTCTGCATGGAATGGAATTCTTTGAACAATTTTGGTAGAGCTTCATGCAAGGAACATTCCTGCATAGTTTTATCAACATTGGCCTAGAGGTTTCAGAGGAGATGTCATTTGAATCAAAATGTTGACGGACGACGGACAATCATCGATCAGAAAAGCTCACCCTGGCGTAGCCAGGTGAGCTAATAAATGAATTTTGTATCTTGAAAACTGACTGGGTGTGGGAAGGGGAAGGGTGTAGTGAATTGTGGCATTTTTTTAAAATTCTGAAAATTCCAGGCTCAATTCCTGATGCAGGCATGACTTTTTTTATAGATCTATAAACCCTGATACCTGAATTATTTCCTAACAATAAGTCAAGTTAGTACAAGATTTTTTACTATAAATACATTGTATCATGTGCATGATGTGTGTGTTGGAAAAACAATTTATTAACATTTGTGGATATGAGTAGTCTCTGTATCTTTAATGTTTCATACATGACTTATTGTTTGACTGCTTCTACAAGCATTATGGGTAGTGTACAATACTGCTGACAAAAAGCATGTCTATGGAATAGAAAGTGTTTTTTTTTTACTATATCTACTGTACCTGTAGATATATTAACATCAAAGATTATGTGACATCAGTAATAGTTCAGTTCCAAATTTTTTATGCAAAATGTAAACATTTATGTGCTTCATATCTTCTGTGTTTTCAAAGTTTAAACTGTTTTCTTTAAGATAATCAGCACATCATTTCACTATTTTTTTCAGTGCAAAGTCAATGGACGGTTCCAGTGTTTACAATTATATTAAAATTAATTTAACTCGCTGGATTATCCAATGACCACACTGGGATATCACGTCTCCAATGGTTGGCCTGGCTTGCACAAAAGAACACGTGGGTTTGTTTGCAATACTGTTTGTGAGCAGTAACTGTTGACCTAGCCGTGAAAAGAAAATAATCCCTTAACAATATAGGCTTGGGTAGGTTTTAAAATGTGTCATAAAAAACCGGAACGGTCCATGCAGCCAGGATGTTATGCTCCAGTATTGTTTTGATTATGCCAACCAGATATTTAACCATACCCTGCTCAAGGTATGCATTAGAAACTGTATTCTGTATGTGTATAATAAGTTCAATTCAAGTGATGATTATAATGATAAATCATAAATGATCTAATTAATTATCAAACACTGCATGTTCACTGACCTAATATTTTATGTAATTAACCTAGTTTCATTTACACAAAAGCATGTACAAGGCTTAGCATACATTATATTACACTGTTTGATTTATCTGTACCAATGAACTTTCAGGCTGACCCTCTCTAAAACTCCAAGGATGTTCCAGTGCTTTAAACTGCATGATGTGACACAAGGTAAGAGACATTTTTGCATAAGTTGCACATATTTCAAGAAAATGGCGGTGACAGTGTTCTCTTCTGTAAACATTCCAAATATATTTACAAAAAAATGTAAAATACTACTTTTTTTTCTCTAAGTAGATGTTTTCATCTATTGTATCATGGTACTTACAAATCTCAAGTATGTAGACCAAAAAAAAACTGATTGCACTCACATATTGTTTGTTTTCATTCTGTATTATTTACAAGGCACTTTCATAATTCATTTTAAAAATGTCAAAATGATAAATGTTCATAAACTGTTTATTACAACATGACATGGTTGCAGGATCCCTGTTTTATTTCTTGATTGAAGAAAAGATGAACAATGTTGGAAAGGAGAAAAACAAGAATGTAACATCTCTCATCCATTATTCATGATCATTTCCAGGACAAACTGTAACTGCATATGGACAATTCCACAGGAAAAAATGAAAAACTGTCATTAAAAATGACATGTAAAGGGCCATGAATATGCCGCATGTGCAATACCTAGATCTGCAGTACAGTTTTAAAGCCACATGGAGGCTAGACACACAGAATTTTGTTCAACCTGATCTGTAGAAGGTTATCTAAATAAATCTTTATCATTATTTACATTTTAACTAAATATTACATCTAATTCAGTAAAGTACCATATGTCAAGCTTAATGAGTTGACAGGGAGTAAAAGTTACACAACTCTACTCTGAATCTGATGTTTTCTATGGAAATACTCGAAGTAAAGTCAGGCTTACATTTTTGTTAACCTTTGGAGTTTGGAATATTCTTTAAAGACATATACATGTCCCAGTGCATTAAATTAAAGTCATATATTAAAAATTAAGGCCACACCAATCTGATTAATAGTTCTTTGGATTTTTTCTCTAAAAAAACGGGGTGGGCGAGCGAATTTTTATTTTATATTTTATTTTTTACTTCTCAAATTTTCACAGACGGTGAGTACTTTTTAATTTTTTTTTATTTACTTTTCGAAATTTCACATGCGACGGGCACTTTTTTAAATATTCTTTATTTACTTTTTTAAATTTTACATGCGTCGGGCATTTTTTTAATTTGATGCTTTGGCCATTTTTACTTCTCAAAATTAGAAGGTTCCATGTCAGAAATAAATCACATATATCCTATCTTTGTAAAAACTATGTAATTATAACAAAAGCTGTCAGTAGTGCTTGCCATTAAAACAAAACGTTCGCAGTACAAAAATCTAATCTGTATAAACAAGGGTCACAAGTAGCACGATAGTAAGTCAAGAGTTATCAAACTTAATTGTTTACTACAGTTTTAAATTAATACAAGTGGTTGCACACAAGACTTCAACTAGGAATTTGTAAGTACAAATCAGGAAACATTTTCACAGAGTTATCTTCTCTTGCTTACAGCTAGGTGTCATAAGTATTCCAAGTAATTTCTTAAACAGTCAAGTCAACAAGTGGACAAGAATGAAAACTTTAACTGAGTTTTTAAGTCGAAAAGGCCCATAATTCAAATGAAATCCTAGACATAGTTACCTTCTCCTGCCTATGTTTGGGGATCATGATGGCAAACAAGTATTCCAACTTTCTAAGTAATATCTCAAAGTTTAGTTAAACTATAGTTTTGTTCTAAGTCGATAAAGGGCCTTAATTAAAAAGTCTTTGACAGAGTTACTATCTCTTGCCTACAGATTGGGGTAATGATTTATAACAAGTATTCCAAGATTCACAGCAATACTTCAAAGGATTAAGTCAACAAGTGGATTTTACCCATATTCAATGTATTTTCCAAGTCAAAAAAGGGGCATAATTCTGACAAAAACCTATGTCTGTGGATGGAGGTAGACTACACGTGTTTTTTTTCCAATTGTCATCCATCACCGTGACGTCCAGCCTTCGTGTCCACGCGAAGTTGGTCATCCAAATGCCCCACAGAATCACCCGTCGACCTAATTAGAGTGTCCGATCACGGTGACCATTTGTCACTGGGAATCGCGGTGACTGGACACAGTGTTTCGCGTAGTCCACATTCGGGTCGTGACTTGAAATTTAATGTTTTTACTGATTAACTTTTATTTATCAATATAAAAGTAGAAATATATTTGTATTTTGATGTTTTTCGAAACTTCCCGATGCCCAAAACGTTTAATTACGATGCCGCTATCAACAACCTAACATACTATAGGATCGAATAAAACAACCCCGGCAACACAATCAATCTAAAAAATCAAACT
Source organism: Saxidomus purpurata (assembly GCA_022818135.1). NCBI lineage: Eukaryota > Metazoa > Mollusca > Bivalvia > Venerida > Veneridae > Saxidomus > Saxidomus purpurata. The sequence goes on from JAFMSR010000006.1 coordinate 6,945,057, forward strand.
TACTTTATCTTTTCCAAACTAATGATTTAATAATCCAAAATATCAATATACTGTCAATGTCTCTTTTTAATTCCACGTGCTCTGACACTAAGATCAAACAAAACGGGACAATCGCGGCGGCATTCTCTGATATCATGACACCTGCGTCTTTATCTCTGATTAATAAACAAGTTTGCAGTAACAACTTTTTTATTGGGCAAAATGAAACAAAAAATAGTTACTGGGAAATAATCGGCTTTGACAGTTACTGAAAAATTAGAGGCGATCGTAAATGACAAAACAAAAAAGTACGCACTGAAACGTTTTGGTACTCAATGTACTACATTTATTTATTTATTATGTGTATTCAGGTAATATTCCGGTTGTTCGTGTGATCGTACAAACTAATAAAATTAAATATAAAAGAAAGCATGATTCGCAACAAAGAGAGGTCTCACAACTGAACTTGGCCGGATACAGAATATAGCCGACGGTTGTTTTGTTTTGAAAAGAGAGGTCTCACAACTGAACCTTGCGGGACACCAAATATAGTCGACAGTAGTTTTGTTTTGAAAAAAACAACATCCGGAACTTTTTGAATATAAAATGAGAATTTGTTTTTGCATTTACAAATTAATGAACTTGGGATAATAGTAATTATACTAATTAAAATATTAACGCACTTTCGATGCATTGCCTGTCTACTTTCATAACACGAGAGACACTCAAATCCCCTCAGTCAAAACACAACTATGCATATTCGCTGAAATTTGACAGTTATCTTTTAGAAGTAACTGTGTCAAACAGCTTGGGTTTGCAAACAATTTTACAATTTTTTTTAGTTAAATTTGTCGTCCTTTATTTCAGGCAATTTTTTTCACACCCACCGCAAGTGACAAAAGGCAAGTTGGTAATAAAAGGATTGACCAATTATAGCATATTGTTTACGTGAATAATTATTGTAAATCTACATATACGTGATAAGTATTTATAGTGCAGGTAGGAATTAAAGAATACGTTTTGAAACAATTATATTTAAAAATGATGATTTTCACGCAGTGATACTCTAGCGGCGATTCACAACGGAAATACTGCGGCCGCGAATCACCAATGAATCACTGTGACCGCATATTTCAGCGCATCGTAAGTGGTCACAGTGAAAATTGAAATGACCAAAACATTTTCAGAGTGACCATGTCACCGTGTCTGGTCACCTGGAATCTATTTTTTACGCGGTGACCGGGTGACAATTGGAAAGATCACCTTGCGTGTACTGTGATATACAGCTGATCTACCGAATGATTTTCGCTACCGGAAATCATGTTGTTACGCGAACGCTTGAATTTGAGACACTTGTAACAAAAAGTGTTTGAAATGAACCGAAAGTACCTGAAATTAGCAACGATTTTTAGCGCTGCGCAAAAAATAAAATTTGATTTCTGACGGACATGCGGCAGGGTCTGTTTTTTTAATTTCCTACTTTAGGATTTTGACGTTGCGGAAAATCCGACGAACTATTAATCAAATTGGTGTGGCCTAATGTATGTCATATATAAAACCAGAAAGTGCCAATATGTCATTCATTTAAAAAAAACATTTTTTTCAGGTGTGATGGGAACAATGCTTACAAGATATTGCTTCTACTTTACATCAGTCTTAAAAAGAGTAGGGGTGTTCATAGAGTTGTGGATAATCTGTACCTTTCATAACAAGCCAAAGTTCTGCAAAGGAAACTTCAAACTACTGCCATGATTTTAGAAACACATCTGTTCAAAACCAGAAATTGTTTTTGTATGCAATGAATATTGTGATAAAACTATTTAGATTTGTTTGTTGTTTTTTTGTTAGTTTTGGACTAATATGGAACATAGTTATAACACTGATTAATTCTTACTGGTAGACCATTGGATGCTATAATATTACTTGGGAATTGAGTTTTCATGGCCACATATATTACATATTGTTTTCTCTTTAATGTGTTAAAACTTGTATATACTTTTTTGTTGCTTAAAGATGAAACAAATCATTTTTTAAAAGTCAGGTGTAAACATAACATAATAGACATTGAAATTTGCATTCATTTTCAGCTTTAATCTTTTCAGTAGATGTCATGGAACTATTAAAAATAGAGCAATATAACTTGATGTAAGTTTTTGGTCCAGATGTAATGGATAATCATTATTGGCACATGAATAATTATTGTTTATCAAGGATTTTGCTAAATTTTGAGCACAATTACTGCAATTTAAAATGAATTTAGAAGCTGTTTCTGTGGAAGACAAGCAATCTTGTGTTTTTGTCTGTTTTTTGTTGCCATGGCAACCATCTATGTGAAATAATTTTTATGGAATCGATAGAAATGATAAGTGCATCATTTCTTTGCGTGGGTGATTAGAAGACTAGTTGATATATGCTTCAAGTGGGATACAGCTGGTATTTAATTTATGCAATTATTTACATACACATGATTTACAAGTAACATAACGGTTGTATAATGTTTCTCCAAGTTATTGAGATGAAAATGCCAAAATCAGCTTATTGTCACAATTCAAGGGCAGGCACTCTGTACTGAGTCTTCCGATTCAGTTGTCAATTATAACATGCAGATAGTCAATTGGCCTTTATATATTGTTTTTAAATTTCAAAAAGATTGAATAATATTCGCTTGAGATAATGAGTGGAAGACTATTCGTGACCCTTGCAGGCGCTGTCCAGCCGCCACGTTTGATTATATAATACAGCTGGGTAGAAAGAGCATATTAAAATCAATAGATATTTACATTTTATTTTAAAACTGTTATAGTATCATATTCTTTTGAAAATAAGTAGAAAATATTGGAATACTTTCAATACATTAAAAATTTTGAAGATATATTTAACAAGAGGGCCAAGATGGCCCTATATCGCTCACCTTGGTACAAGTCTACTTGTCTGATCGAAGATCACTAGATAATGTTATATACAATAGGTTTTCCTATATACGTCTTTGTAACACAAGTGAGCCCCCCTCCCCGGGCAAGGTCAATTTTGACCCTGGGGTCATAATTTGAACAAACTTTGAAGAGATCTACTAGGCAATGCTACATGCCAAAATAAATAAAGGGCCTTAATTTAAACAAGAGGGCCAAGATGGCCCTATATCGCTCACCTTGGTACAAGTCCACTTGCCTGGTCGAAGATCACTAGATAATGATATATACAATAGGTTTTCCTATATACATCTTTGTAAAACAAGTGAGCCCCCCTCCCCGGGCAAGGTCAATTTTGACCCTGGGGTCATAATTTGAACAAACTTTAAAGAGATCTACTAGGCAATGCTACATGCCAAATAACTCTAGGCCTTGTGCTTTCAGAGAAGAAGATTTTTAAAGTTTTTCCTATATAAAGCCTATGCAAAACTAAGTGATCACCCCCGTGGGGTCAATTTTGACTCTGGGGTCATAATTTGAACAATCTTGGTAGAAGTCCACTAGACAATGATACATGCCAAATATCTAAGCTCTAGGCCTTGTGGTTTCAGAGAAGAAGATTTTCATAGTTTTTCCTATATAATTAAGCCTATGTAAAACTAAGTGACCACCCCCGCGGTCATAATTTGAACAATCTTGGTAGAGGTCTACTAGATATATAAATATTATAAATACGTTTTCTTTAGGGCTGTAACGATACATTCGAATATTCGATTTAGTCGAATACAGTTTTGTCCGAATTGTATTCGTTATTCGCCATGTGCCGAACCGAATATTTACGAATATAAATAAAAATTGCATGATTTAAACTAAAATCATTTGAATTTACCTAAAACAGATGAAATCTACTGAAAACGCTTCCGTTTCATAGCGCATTTTGCACTATTTCGTCGTAATACCCCACCCACAACAGTTGGCAGATATTTTCACGACATTTATTTAATATGTCGTCAGGCCGATATTTGATGTTGGTTTACAATTGAATAAATGATTTTCATAACTTTCTGGGTTTTAAACTGATTGAATTCATTTAAATTTCACATTCAATTAAAAATTTGATATCAACAATTGGGAATTCCCATTTTACGACATCCAAAAACCGTCTACATCAACAACATGTCTAGCATCAGAACCGTTGAAATCGTAGATCCTCTTTACTCTATAGTCGTGTTTAGTCATTTTTTACTAAACAGTTCTAGTCAATTGAACCCAGAGCTCTTTAAGTTACATGTTTACTCAGTGTTTTTTTTTACGTTTGAACAGTAATTTGAGTACAAAGAAAGTACTATTATCTAGTCAGCAGACTGTAATATATTGTTGGCAAAAGCTATATAATGTTCACTTGTTAAATGATTTTAGTATAGTATTCATATTCATGAATAAATATTTGTATTCGTGACCCTGTATTCGTGATACGTATCGTATTCGCCCCTTAGTGTATTCGTTACAGCCCTAGTTTTCTTCTTATTTTAATGTTTTGAACCAGTCTATTTTTAGACCTGAAAAATATGGGTTCACATCAGGGCAAAATAACGTCTTTTTTTAGTGTAATAACAACATATGATATGAACTTCTAAATATCTGGATAAAATAAACTCAGAATGTGATTTTAACCAAAAAGAAACATAAAATTAGCATATCATCTTTCAAATATTGGTTATTTGCATGAAAACTTAATTACTAAGCACAGCAACATTATCATTTTTTTGTGATTTTTTTATTGCCCATACATCCAACTCTCAAAATAACAATGTTACAAAAAAAGTTAAATATTATAAAAAATTCCACTTTTCAGTTCAGTACATCCTTAAGTAGGCTGGCTGATTTGTTTTTGATATTAGTACGATATTCAGCCGATATCAACCGTTTACCGAGAACAACATGTTGTGTATATAATAAGATGAAATATGTTAAATTATTTCATAAATCATTTAAGATCAGGCCTTGACACTAACTTTTCTGAGTGGTGTCCCTGAGGGATCCCTACTTGTAAAATTTGGTGTCCCTCACCAAAACTTGGGATCCCACCATTTTGAGGGGGAAAAATTGTCGAACATCAGTTTCCAAGAGTCAATGGTCATGGAGTTCCCATCATATACTCAAGGCTATCATATCATATTTTTCAGTTTGTGTCCTGAAGCTTTACAGTTGAGTTTTCTATGATTCTTTTAGGTTGCTGCTCAACCTTTTCTTAGGCTCCATCACAGGGACATGGCACGTTGGGGTGATAGTGTAGATCAGCTTGCAAAAAAAACAAAAAACAAGAGCTGTCCCTGCCAAGTGACGAATGCCTCCCCCCCCCCCCCCCCCCCGAAAGAGGTGCCTTACAGTCTGTGTCCTCTCCATGTGCTCAATAAATGTGCTATGTAATTTTAAAATCCTTCCATGCATGACAGAGTAATCATGCATACAGTATTCCATTACTTTAAATACTAAGTGTGACCTTGACCTTTGAGGTAGGGACTTGGGTCTTGCATGCGACACATCCGCTTGATGTGCTAGACATTTGTGCACAGTTATTTTAAAATCCTTCAAAGCATAATAAAGTTATAGTCCGGACACAAATGTATGCATATATACAGGATTCCATTACCTATAAACTCTAAGTGTGACCTTGACCTTTGTGGTAGGGATGTGGGTCATGCACGCGACACGTCGTCTTGATGTGCTAGACATTTGTGCCAAATTATTTTAAAATCCTTCAAGGCATGACAAAGTTACAGTCCGGACACGAATGTGTGCATATATGCTTATATAGAGGAATCCATTACCTTCAAACTCTAAGTATGACCTTGACCTTTGAGCTAGGGACGTGGGTCTTGCACGCGACATGTCGTCTTGATGTGCTAGACATTTGTGCCAAGTTATTTTAAAATCCTTCAATGCATGACAAAGTTACAGTCCGGACACGAATGTGTGCATATATGCTTATATGGAGGAATCCATTACCTTCAAACTCTAAGTATGACCTTGACCTTTGAGCTAGGGACGTGGGTCTTGCACGCGACACGTCGTCTTGATGTGCTAGACATGTGTGCCTAGTTATTTTAAAATCCTTCAATGCATGACAAAGTTACAGTCCGGACACGAATGTGTGCATATATAGAGGATTCCATAACCTTCATACTCCAAGTGTGACCTTCACCTTTGAGGTAGGGATGTGGGTCTTGCACGCGACACGTCGTCTTGATGTGCTAGACATGTGTGCCAAGTTATTTTAAAATCCTTCAATGCATGACAAAGTTACAGTCCGGACACGAATTTGTAAGTGGGGACGCACGGACGGACGGACAGACGGACAGACGGACGGACAGACGGTCAGACGGACAGACGGTGCGATTTTAATATGCCACCCTTCGGGGGCATAAAAACATATTATGTATATCTGGTTGTTTTTTTTGCAAGCTGATCTACACTATCACCCCAACGTGCCATGTCCTAGTGAGCTCCATCAGCCCATACATAAGTTGTTCCCTGTTTGTCATATATTTTCGCAACCTTGCATATCCGTGATTTTTGTCGTTTTCTTTCACAATTTTAAGTTTAAATACTAGAAAAATATCAAAAAAGTATGTTAATTAAATGATGCTGAAAGCTAATTTGTCACAAATTTAGGAAGATTATTATATTATTTTATCTTTCCATGCGTTTTTATGCAGGATAGAAAATCAAGCACCCAGAAAGGCGCCGGATAATGCCCCCGATAATCATGTAGAGTAAAAATTACATCTAAGTTAAAAACCAATGTTCTAATTATTGTAACCCTCTAATATATTGCTCTTCCAATTCATATGTATGTATGTAATGTAAATTCACGACGATTTACGCAAAAAAAAAGGTGCTGGTCGAGTTTTAATAAGTTTCAAAACATGAAAAAATGCGCTAATTACTCAGTAATGACGTGATTATCGGAAACAGGTATACATGAATTGTCTTTTGCTCACCCGAGGCGTTTTATGTTAATTACAATACACAGAGTCGTGTCAGAGTCGGCCGCTGATTAATCCGTATTACAAACACTATAGAAACAAGAGGGCCAAGATGGCCCTATATCGCTCACCTTGGTACAAGTCCACTTGCCTGGTGGAAGATCACTAGATAATGTTATATACCAAATAAGTTTTCCTATATACGCCTTTGTAAAACAAATGAACCCCCCGGGCAAGGTCAATTTCGACCCGAGGGGCATAATTTGAACAAACTTTGAAGAGGTCTACTAGGCAATGCTACATGCCAAATATCTAAGCTCTAGGCCTTGTGGTTTCAGAGAAAAAGATTTTTAAAGTTTTTCCTATATAAGCCTATGTAAAACTAAGTGACCCCCGGTGCGGGGTCAATTTTGATCCGGTGCTCATAGTTTGAACAATCTTGCTAGAGGTCCACTAGCCAATGCTACATGCTAAATATCTAAGCTCTAGGCCTTGTGGTTTTAGAGAAGATTTTTAAAGTTTTTCCTATATATTCCTATGCAAAACTTAGTGACCACCTCCGCAGGGTCAATTTTGACCCGGGGGTCATAATTTGAACAATCTTGGTAGAGGTCTACTAGACAATGCTACATGCCAAATATCTAAGCTCTAGGCCTTGTGGTTTCAGAGAAGAAGATTTTTAAAGTTTTTCCTATTTGTTGCCATAGCAACCAGAGTTCTGCATGGAATGGAATTCTTTGAACAATTTTGGTAGAGCTTCATGCAAGGAACATTCCTGCATAGTTTTATCAACATTGGCCTAGAGGTTTCAGAGGAGATGTCATTTGAATCAAAATGTTGACGGACGACAGACGAAGTACGACGGACAATCATCGATCAGAAAAGCTCAGCCTGGCGTAGCCAGGTGAGCTAATTAACCGGGGTCTATCATTTTCAGTTTTATCATTGTTAATCAATTAACACCTTTGATAGCGACCGAGACAGCAAAGTGCTGTTTGACAGGTAGTGACCAATTAGCTCGATCCGCCCTTTTTCGTATATTAATCAACAGACGACAATCGATTTTTGACTGACAGCAAAACCAACGAGACTTGTTACGGCGCTCCACCAACATTCGTATGCTATCCTATAGACTCCGGTCGGTATTTGATTGACACAGCGATATTGCCGAGACTCGTGACGCATAAGAGAAAATTACCGCGGGTTACAGCTCGCGGTTTGGCGAATATGTGAATTTATGAAAATTGTTAATTTTCGTTCATAAAATTAGGGATCCTGGAGGAACACCAAGCTGACAGAATTAGTGTCCCTCACTAAAATCTGGGGTCCTCGGGATCCTGGGACCCATTTAGTGTCGAGGCCTGAAGATCTAACGAATTTACGTTAAATTCTTCTCTAAATAGGTACAAACCTTATTTAACACAGTGGATGTTTTGATATGCGATCCAACCTCGGTTTGATATCAGAAATAGAGAAATGGGGCTAAATGTTTGAGGAATAGATAGGCAGGACAAAAGAACTCTGAATATAAGTTAGTTATTTTCTATATATTTGCTTAGCGAAGTGCAACCCTTTAAGTCTTAAAACAATAAAGAGAACTTGTTTATACTTCATTCAGCCCAGGATATACAGCCATTTTGGATCATATTTGAAATGGACCCTTTGTGCAAATTCTCCTCAATTGGGTTATCTTTTCGAAAGGTAAATCATATTTTACTTAATTCAATTCAAACTGAAATACTGTTGAAGTTTACAATGTGTTTTGTATTGTTTAACTCCCATATGTAATAAAGGAACACTAGTTAGCTATTATCTCAGATTTTCGCAATTTAAAATGTTGTCTGAGGAGCGGATGATAAATAAAAACAAGAGGTGTCCATAAGACAGCAAGCTCGACTATTGTGGGTGTTTGCTAATAAAACAAAACTTTTATCAGTATAATAGCAAAACAAAATTCTGCTAACTATTAAGTATAAACTAGGAAAGTTGAATCATAAAAAAGTCAAAATCTATCACTACATATTTAATTTTTGGTAAATTAATTGTTTGATACAAAATGTACCCCTGAACACTATTGCTAAGTTTGATATAACTACCATAAGTGGTTACTGAGATATGTGCATGATAGTACCTTGCATGCAAAACTTTAAACAAATATTCAAAGTCAAACAAGGGCCATAATTTGCACTAAATTTAAACAAGAGTTATCTGTCTTGACTGTGTGACACCGCTAAGACATTTTCAAAGTTTCAAGTCAATATCATAAGTGGTTACTGAGATATGTGCATGACAGTACTAAGCAGGCAAAACTTTAACCAAATTTTTAATGTCAAACAAGGGCCATAATTTGTATCAAATTTATGCAAGAGTTATCTGACTTGACTGTGTGACACCCCTAAAGACATGAACAAAGTTCAAGCCAATATCATTAGTGGTTACTGAGATATGTGCATGACAGTACTAAGCAGGCAAAACTTTAACCAAATTTTTAATGTCAAACAAGGGCCATAATTTGTATCAAATTTATGCAAGAGTTATCTGACTTGACTGTGTGACACCCTTTAAGACATTAACAAAGTTCAAGTCAATATTATAAGTGGTTACTGAGGTGTGTGCATGATAGTACCTTGCATGCAAAACTTTAAACAAATTTTCAAAGTCAAACAAGGGCCATAATTTGCACTAAATTTATACAAGAGTTATCTGTCTTGACTGTGTGACACCCCTAAAGACATTTACAAAGTTTCAAGTCAATACCATAAGTTGTTACTGAGATATGTGCATGATAGTACCTAGCAGGCAAAACTTTAACCAAATTTTCAAAGTCAAACAAGGGCCATAATTTGTACTAAATTTATACAAGAGTTATCTGACTTGACTGTGTGACACCCCTAGAGACATTAACGAAGTTTCAAGTCAATATCATAAGTTGTTACTGAAATATGTGCATGATAGTACCTAGCAGGCAAAACTTTAACCAAATTTTCAAAGTCAAACAAGGGCCATAATTTGTACTAAATTTATACAAGAGTTATCTGACTTGATTGTATGACACCCCTAAAGACATGAACAAAGTTTCAAGTCAATGTTACTGAGATATGTGCATGATAGTACTTAGCAGGCAAAACTTTAACCAAAGAAGCAACGCCGACGCCGACTCCGACACACAAGTGACTGTAATAGCTCTCCATATTCTCCGAATAGTCGAGCTAACTAGTCTGATCCATATAGCAGGTCAAGGTAATAGTCAGTGCCTCCAAACATCGGACCTTTTCAGTATATGGTGCATAAGTTTCTTTATGTACAAGAATATAATGTACATTTGTACTGCACAATTACTACAGTTTTTTCATATCGGTCTGATAGAGAGTCAATATAGGTCCAATATGGTTTTTAAGCCGGTCCAATATCGGGTTGATATCAGAAATGACATCGGCCCGATATTGCGTCACTTTTGCAAAACTGAGGTCGGTCCGATATAAAAATCTGGTATCGGGCCGATATTGAAAGTGATATCAGACCAATGTCAGCGTGATGTATTATGCTTGCTGGGATACTACTATGTTACTAATATTACATTTTCTCCATAATCTTGCTTGAAAGAGTTAAATTTGATTTAAAATGAATTGCAATTTAAGAAATGTGCCAGGTGAGCTGAAAAGAAGGAAATAAATTGTCTGTAGCAAAAATCTGAAAACTGACTAGTAAATAGTTACATGCTATATTTAACAGCTATGGTTGTGCTGTTATATACAAATATTTATGCTTTTATCCTTGCATGCAATATATCTTGACTTACTTGTAAGACGAAGTAAAATTGTATTTATTGTTAAATTATATTTATGGAAGCGATGGACTATTTTAACAGGGTCACATAGGACGTGATGAAGTCCGAAGACTGAAGCCGGTTTTAGTACGGTTTTGTCCCGGCTTATAGTCAGTCTTTTCTGCATAAATTATTATGCAATTACTTCTGAAAAATTTACAATTTAATTCACAAATTTGAGGTATATATTTACTTTTTTGATTAAAACCACCTTGCTGTTATATAACTTTAGTTTTAAAGACATCCTACAACAGTCAGTTTAAGTGTTTTTAGATTCAAATTTGCTGTGTTTAAGCGAATATTGTTTACGAATTACGTAAATTCACTTTTCGTCATGGGAACAGTTCAACCTTGGAAGGTAACCATCCAAACTACCATCGTTAATCTTTATTCTGCTGTGGAGGTACCATGTACATTAATTTGTCGAGGGACATTTGATGCCTACAAAAAGTATTGTTCACAAAATTAAGTGAATTCACCAATCGTCACAGGAACGTTTCGACCCGGAAGGTAGACAATTCTACCAACGCTAATCTTTGTGGTACTCTGGATATACGATTTAAAATAACTTTGCTGACGGAAGTTTGATGATTTCATAGAGTGTTTGTTTGCAACAAATTCTGATTTTAATGTGATAACATGTGTACTTTAATTTTGGGAACTTCGCACATTAATAGACTTCAAAGTTACTTGTTTTGTGTGAATGGTGCCACAAACCCATTTAATCTAGACGAGTCTTCAACAGTTTTCATGCACGGTATATCTTAGAAGGATAACAAAGCACTCTCATTAGTACGCTGGGAAAGATCCACTGAACGATTCCGTCCAAAAACGCTACTTCTACAATTTGGAGGAAATGACCTCGATACAAAATCTGACAATGTTGGTGAATCTTTGGCTTTGCAGATCGTTAGTTTAGCCACTACATGGAAGGCTAAATATAGTATTCACAATGTGGTGGTAGTGCAGCTACTGCCCAGGCCATCACCATGTTTGTGAGGAGGAGTATTTTGGTCGTGTGGTAAATGTAAGCAAAACATTAAAAGAAGAGTGTGCAAGTGTTGTGTTGAAATACTGGAAAGTCACTGGTGTGAAGAACCCAAACAGACCCATATTCAGTGATGACGTGCATTTCAATGATTCGGGAATGCTCCGTTATTATTGCAGCTTGCGAGGTGCACTTATACAAGTCAATAAGTAACTTATCGGTGACATTCATTCACATTAGGGGGCACTTTGACACTATGTAGTTGTTGCATTGTGGTGCTAAAAAAAATTTTCTGCTCTAAAAGTGTATACAATTGTGTAAAATGTACTTGGTGAACCATTATTAATTATACAGGTGCAATAATCATTTTACCGGGCTTTCAACCGTGACTCGGTGTATCATGAATTTCTGTGACATACATAGGTGTGCGTCTACTTGATTGACTGTCAGACTAGACTTCTCAATGTGTGCTGGTGGTCGCTTCTATTTACCAGATATCTGCATTGCTACAATGTATCTTTGCTATTATTATGTTTCATGTGACCTCAACTTAACTTACAGCTTGTATGTATGATAGAGTAAAATGCCTAGAGGCATAAATATTTTGTTACAGTTAGCATGATCAATGGTTTTTAATTGTATACCATGTAGTTCCATTTAAGATATCAAAATATTTGTTAATAAAAGTACGATAGTACCTGTAACTATACACAAGCGTTAGTATCTTGTTAAAAGCTGGTACGGTAGTAGTACCTGGTACGGTAGTACCTTGCTGATAGTTCATGATACGATAGTATCATGTTTACCACAAATTTATTGAATAGGTGGTCCGGTCACCTTGGTACGATAGTATCTTGTTGCTGTTCATGATACGATAGTATCTTGTTTCTCACTAAAATTGTCAAAATATCTGGTATGGTTGAACTGGGTTGCTATACATGATACGTTAGTACCTAAGTGTATTTGAATATTTACAATTACAACGCTCGGAGTAATTACACCGATGCATTAGGTTGTGGTTGACCAAATATGTTTCGGTTTAGCAATCACAATTTTATTAAAGGCAAGATACATTAGTATCTTCTGGGAATAGGATTCACTAGAGTCTTGTACAGTCAATAAGTATGAAATCTTAATTAGTTTAATTCTGATCTAAACAATCATATTCTGTCTATCAAGTCTCGGATATGTTAATATCTTACTGGGACATAAAATATATTAAAACATTTACATTGTTCATTTATTGCCACATGACTTTCTGCAGAAAATGCTATTTTTTCATAGCCAAAGATTTATTACAAGGTTGGAGCAACTATCCCCCATGAATGTTGAAAATTTACCATAAATGAAAAGCTAGAACTTCCCTCAAGAAACCACCAGATTGCAGGATTTATAAGTCTTAATTAAACTAGACTTATCACTAAATGTGATTAATAACCCCAAAAGACAGCTTTATCAACTGAAGAAGTTAGTAGTAACAAGAAACCTTGCAAAGAAACTGACAATAACTCTGTAATTTGTCAAGATAGAGTTATGGTTCTTGTACACTGTACTTCCTCTCATTGCGCATCAGACTATAATTATTATAAGAACTTGTATTGAATTCCAAACAGTAGTTTTTCAGTTATGATCCGGGCAAGGAAAAGTAACAAAGAGCAATAACTCTGTAATTAGTCAAGATTGAGTTATGGTTCTTGTGCAATGCACTTCCACTCAATGTGCTTGACCATTGTATGAAGTTGTATTGAATTCCAACCAGTAGTTTTCAAGTTATGCTCCAGACAAGGAAAAGTTAGACTCAAAGTAGAGTTATAGTTCTTGTACACTGCACTTTCTCTCAGTGTGCTTGACTATTGTATGAAGTTATATTGAATTCCAAACAGTAGTTTTCAAGTTATGCTCCGGACAAGGAAAAGGCAACGGACCGACCGCCCGCCCGACGGACCAAACAACTACCGGGTGACTCGAATATACCCCCTAAACTTCATTTCGGGGGTATAAATATTAGCATTAAAGGTTGTCTGAAGCGTCATATTTCTTATTGGAAAGAAATTGGAGCAAATTCCGAAATTCTTGACATTCTGGAAAATGGACATAAAATACCGTTTTAAAGGTACCCGACTGACATTTTACTAATAACAATCATTCAGCTTTAGAAAATTTGGACTTAGTCAATTCAGCTGTTAAAGAACTAATTGCAAAAAATTGCATCATTGAAGTTCCTTTCCCTCCATACATTGTCAATCCTTTATCAGTTTTGATTAATAAGATGGAATGAAAATATTCATCTAAGATTTAAGGATAGGACACACATTTGTTTGGAAAGACTCATTTTCATTTGAAGACTGGAAAACAGTTGCTCTAGATTATTTTTTGAAAAGATTCATTTTGATTAAAAGGGCAATAACTCAGTAAATAGTAAAGATATACTTATACGTCTTGTACACCACACAAGACTAAAATCCTTGTCAATAATTGAAATTCAAGCCTTTCTAGTACGTTCATTCTCATTTATATAATCAATAAGAAAAATAACTTTCAATTTCTAACACTAAAACATCCGCCCTTAACCATGCACTGTATGTTTATTCCTCTTAAAGCACTGAGCTACATGATATATGTCTTTCCCCCCCAGAACTTGAAGGGTTATATAACTTTTAAGCCCATTAAGAAATTTAGCAGGTAAATGGAGACAAGAGCTGTTTGTAAAACACGTATGCCCCCCTTGATGCAAAAGTTGTACTATGAAATGAACAGTTTTTAAAGTAAGTCAGTGTGAAATTCGTGAAAAGAGCATCTGTAGAAATAGTAAAATAAAACAAGAGCTGTCCATAAGACAGCACGCTCGACTATTGTGGGTGTTTGCTAATAAAACAAAACTTTTATCAGTATAATAGCAAAACAAAATTCTGCTAACTATTAAGTATAAACTAGGAAAGTTGAATCATAAAAAAAGTCAAAATCTATATCTATAGATTTTCAAAGTCAAACAAGGGCCATAATTTGCACTAAATTTAAACAAGAGTTATCTGTCTTGACTGTGTGACACCTCTTAAGACATTAAAAAAGTTTCAAGTCAATATCATAAGTGGTTACTGAGATATGTGCATGATAGTACCTAGCAGGCAAAACTTTAACCAAATTTTCAAAGTCAAACAAGGGCCATAATTAGTACTAAATTTATACAAGAGTTATCTGACTTGACTGTGTGACACCCCTAGAGACATTAACGAAGTTTCAAGTCAATATCATAAGTGGTTACTGAGATATGTGCATGATAGTACCTAGCAGGCAAAACTTTAACCAAATATTCAAAGTCAAACAAGGGCCATAATTTGTACTAAATTTATACAAGAGTTATCTGACTTGATTGTATGATACCCCTCAGACATGAACAAAGTTTCAAGTCAATATCATAAGTGGTTACTGAGATATGTGCATGATAGTACCTAGCAGGCAAAACTTTAACCAAATTTTCAAAGTCAAATAAGGGCCATAATTTGTACTAAATTTTTTCAAGAGTTATCTGCCTTGATTGTATGACACCCCTAAAAACATGAACAAAGTTTCAAGTCAATATTATAAGTGTGTGCATGATAGTACCTAGTAGGCAAAACTTTAACCAAATTTTCAAAGTCAAACAAGGGCCATAATTTGTACTAAATTTTTTCAAGAGTTATCTGCCTTGATTGTATGACACCCCTAAAGACATGAACAAAGTTTCAAGTCAATATCATAAGTGGTTACTGAGATATGTGCATGATAGTACCTATAGTAGGCAAAACTTTAACCAAATTTTCAAAGTCAAACAAGGGCCATAATTTGTACTAAATTTTTTCAAGAGTTATCTGCCTTGATTGTATGACACCCCTAAAGACATGAACAAAGTTTCAAGTCAATATCATAAGTGGTTACTGAGATATGTGCATGATAGTACCTAGCAGGCAAAACTTTAACCAAATTTTCAAAGTCAAACAAGGGCCATAATTTGTACTAAATTTTTTCAAGAGTTATCTGCCTTGATTGTATGACACCCCTAAAGACATGAACAAAGTTTCAAGTCAATATCATAAGTGGTTACTGAGATATGTGCATGATAGTACTTAGCAGGCAAAACTTTAACCAAAGAAGCAACGCCGACGCCGACGCCGACGCACAAGTGACTGTAGTAGCTCTCCATATTCTCCGAATAGTCGAGCTAAAAAACTAGAGCTATCACTAAATGTGATTAATACCCCCAAAAGACTGCTTTATAAACTGAGGAAGTTCGTAGTAACAGAATACCTTGCAAAAAAAATATAAATTGAGATATTATTCTTGGAAATAACTCAAGATAGAGTTATGGTTCTTGTACACAGTGCACTTCCTCTTATTGTGCTGAACCATTGTATGAAGATGTATTGCATTCCAATCTGTAGTTTTCAAGTTATGCTCCAGACAAGGAAAAGTAACAAAGGGCAATAACTCTGTAATTACTCAAGATAGTGTTATGGTTTTTGTACACTGCACTTCCTCTCATTTTGCTTGACCACTGTATGAAGTTGTATTGAATTCCAAACAGTGGTATTCAAGTAATGCTCCAGACAAGGAAAAGTATCAAAGGGCAATAACTCTGTAATTAGTCAAGAAAGAGTTATGGTTCCTGTGCACTGCACTTCCTTTCAATGTACTTGACCATTGTATGAATTTGTATTGAATTCAAACCAGTAGTTTTCAAGTTATGCTCCGGACAAGGAAAAGTAACAAAGGGCAACAACTCTGTAATTACTCAAGATAGAGTTATGGTTTTTGTACACTGTACTTCCTCTCATTGTCTTAGACCATTGTATGAAGTTGTATTGAATTCAAACCAGTAGTTATCAAGTAATGCTCCAGACAAGGAAAAGAAACAAAGGGCAATAACTCTGTAATGAGTCAAGAAAGAGTTATGGTTTTTGTGCACTGCACTTCCTCTCAATGTGCTTGACCATTGTATGAAGTTGTATTGAATTCCAACCAGTAGTTTTCAAGTTATGCTCCGGACAAGGAAAATGCAGCAGACCACCTGACCGACCGACCGCCCGACCGACCAACCACCGGGTGACTCCTATATACCCCCCAAACTTCGTTTCGGGGGTATAATTATTTAAAAAGAAAATAAAACAGTCATCTCCACAGAACAATATTAGAATTTAGCATTGACTTTGACCCTAGTGAAAAAAAAGTCACCTTGACTGTTTCAGGTGTGTTCTTGGGCAAAGACACTTGCTCAGTGAATAATCTAGGTTTTGATTTATGTGAGTCCTTGGGATGCACATTTTTCAAAACAATGAGTCCCACTTATCAAACAATGAGTCCCTTTCCAAAAAAGTAAGAAAATAGAGGCGAAAAAAACGTATAAATCATCGATAACGATCAGTAATAATATGGGGAAAGTATTTCTCAATTAACTTAATTAACATTTAAAAAGTTCCAACTTACTGTTCTTTATTCAAAACAAAACGTTATATGTTTATAACAAAATCGCAGCGATTGACTTCCGAGTAACAATTTTCTTCTATTTATTTTAAAGAATGACCTTTGCCGTATAAAATAATTTTTATTGCAACTTCTTTAATGATAAAGATAAAGCCGCAGGTGTAACCAGATCAAGGAACGTACGCCGACGCTGAGTTTCGTTTGATCCAAGCGAAGAACGTGGCATTAAAAAGACCAGGATATTTTGACAGTTTGAGAATAGACAATAGTCTGATAATTTTGGTTTGGAATAGACAATGTATAATTTGATTTGATGAGAATTTTATCAAGGTCCGTCCCAAAGAGCATGTATGTTAGCTTAATATTGGGATGAGACCCCGGCATGTCTCCCGTCATGCCTAAAAGACAAAATTTTGAAGCCAAAAAATAGAAATTTACCTGACTGCAATTTCCAGCCAGTATAGCCAAAGGTTGAATTTGATTGGTTGCCAAAGAGTAGGCCAGTCACGGCGACCAATGAGATCTAAGTGTGATTGACCTACCCAAACCAAAATCGCAAGCTTTTTAAAATGCTTGCCACAAGCTTGCGGCAAGCTTGCAGATGATGCTTGCGGCAAGCTTAGAATTGGAACCTCGCAGCAAGCTTGCGCAAGCTTGCGGTTCATTGCAATCCGCAAGCTTGCGCAAGCTTGTGGTTCATAAAGCTTGCGCAAGCTTAGAATTGGAACCTCGCGGCAAGCTTGCGCAAGCTTGCAGTTCACTGCAATCCGCAAGCTTGCGCAAGCTTGTCGTTCATGAAGCTTGCGCAAGCTTAGAATTGGAACCTCGCGCAAGCTTGCGGTTCATTGCAATCCGCAAGCTTGTCGTTCATGAAGCTTGCGAAAGCTTAGAATTGGAACCTCGCGGCAAGATTGCACAAGCTTGCGCAAGCTTGCAGTTAATACAAAAAATGAAAAAATCCTGAACAGCCGACCATCATCCCAGTGAAAATAAAGATCTGGAATAACACTGGAACTTTATCTGGAATTCCATCTCAATTCCACTAGTATTTTTAAATGGTAAAGTTCTGCTATTCCACTGGAATAGCTTCTGTTTTTCCAGTGAAATTCCTTTGGTATTCCAGTGGAAATGTCATAAATACCATTAAAAAATACCATCTGAATACCAGTGGAATTTCATGAGAATACCAGTTGAATTCCATCTGAATACCAGTAGAATCCCCTTTGAATACCAATTGAATTTAAGTGTAACATTATTACATAATTTATGGTGTATTAACATAATTATATTAAAGCATGCTCAGTGGAAATGTGCTGTGCCTTCCCTATAGAAAATTTCCTCTGGAATACCAGTGGAATACCACTGGATTTTCAGCAGAATGCCACTGGAATCCAGCGGTAAAATTGTCTGGTATTTCACTGGAAACCAGTGGAAAGCCACTGGTTTTACCATTGGAATCCAGTGGAAAAGTCACTGGTTTCCAGTGGAATTCCACTGGAATCCAGCGGTAAAATTGTCTGGTATTTCACTGGAAACCAGTGGAAAGCCACTGGTTTTACCATTGGAATCCAGTGGAAAAGCCACTGGTTTCCAGTGGAATTCCACTGGAATCCAGCGGTAAAATTGTCTGGTATTTCACTGGAAACCAGTGGAAAGCCACTGGTTTTACCATTGGAATCCAGTGGAAAAGCCACTGGTTTCCAGTGGAATACCATTGGAATCCAGTGGTAAAATTGTCTGGTATTTCACTGGAAAGCCACTAGTTTTACCACTGGTATCCACTGGAAAGGCCACTGGTTTCCAGTGGAATACCATCTTCAATTGGAATCAATACCACTTGAATTTGGCCTTAAAGTTGTACTACCCTGGAGTGTAATGGTGTATGAGGAAGCACCAGTTTAAAAATTCCATGATGTGAATCATTCTCTAGTTTCATGAAGATACAGTAAAAAATGCAGCCTCTATTGCATTCACATGGTTATGTGTGAAAAGACAGACAGACGACAGACACCAGGCAATCACAATAACATACCTTGAGCACTTTGTGCTCAGGTGAGCTAAAAAAAACATTCAATATTTACCTTAAGTTCAACAAATATATATTTCAAATAGTAGACAAGTCCTCATTGCAAAAACAAAACTAGACATGGCTCGAAACAGCTTTTTTTTTCATTAACATATAATACAATTTTGCATTCTCTCTAGAAATATTCAAATTAACCAACTGAAGTTGGAAATGTAAAATGAAACAAGTGTGTGTATTACAATTTAACAAATTTAAGCATTTAGTCAATAGTCTTTATTGTTGGTGGTATTGAGTGTAATGTCAAATTATAAAGAAGAGCTGTCCCTCAACCTTGACCTTTGAGGTAGGAACGTTGTTTTTGCGCACTACACATTGTCTTCATGTTGAACAATTGTGTCGTTATTTTAAAATTAATCAATGTATGACAAAGTTACAGCCCGGACACAAATGTACGCATATATACAGGATTCCATTACCTATAAACTCTGTGCGACCTTGACCTTTGAGGAAGGAAAGTGGCTCTTGCACGTGACAGGTCTGCTTGATGTGCAGAACATTTGTGCCAAGTTATTAAAATCCTTCAATGAATGATAAAGTAACAGCCCGGAACAAATGTGTGCATATATAGAGGATTGCATTACCTTCCAACTCTTAAGTGTGACCTTGACCTTTGAGGTAGGGACATGGGCCTTGCACGCGGCACAAAGTCTTGATGTGCTGAACATTTGTGCAAAGTTATATCAAAAGGTTTTAATGCATGACAAAGTTACAGCCCGGACACAAAAAAAATCAAGGGTGGACAACTTTACAAATGGGTATTTCTGGGTACTCTCCCATAACAGCGCACTAACCCTAAGCATTAGACCTACCCAACAAGTACCCTTTTTTGGTTGGGTACCTATACGGAATGAAGGATATAGTACCCAATATATCATTTATATGCCTATTAGTATGCTCGGACAGACGATGCATTTTAATATGCCATCCTTCCGGGACATAAAAATTGAAAAAGCCCTCTTTACATAATTTACAGAGTAAAACAATAAGATAGTAATATGAATAACTGTATTACAAATATAAAATGCCATAATTTACCTAGAAAATCATGCAAGTCACAAAATAATGAAATTTCTAAGGAGAATTAAGTGCCACCCAGAAAATACTTGAATAGGTCTTAACGCATCTTAATGATATATGGGTGCTGAGCAAAGCTACCTGGGGAATCCCACATTAAATTCTTCAAGACTTGACAAAATCAGACTATATTAAACATGTCAAACAATTTGATCTGTAAAATTTAAAGCCAACACAGTTCCAATAAAAAAAGCTTGAAATCATCACTTTTTAATGACTTCTTGCTGAACAATGTTTTTTCCATGGATGTTACTTCCAACACCACTCTCTCTCGAGCAAAGCAAATTTTGGTAGCATTAAGTTGTGGCTTTAGATTATTCATGCATTTGATGGTTCTCTTGTCAGTCCGAGTGGAGTTAATCAGTTCATTTTCACTAACACTTGGAAACACAGACTTTTTGAATATGTTCTGTTCCCCAACTCTGTTGAAGTGTTCCCTCAGTTAAAGCTGACAGTGATGAAGCAACAACTGTGGCTGGAGGAAATTGTTGCTTTAGTTCACTCTTTTATGTCCATTCGTTTGCTGGTGCACCCGTTTGGTATACTTATGTCAGATTGACTGGCTGGAAGACTGCCTATCTTTAAGTTTATCTTCTCTTTCCTGCAGTTTTCTATGGACATCACCTCATCTTCTAGTTTCTTAAATTCTCTCTTCTAAAAAATCAATAAAATATGTTTATACAGACAAATTAAATGAAGAGGTTGCATTGTGAGGAAAAATCTAGTACCTCCTGTCAGCACCATAAAACAGTGCAGGAAAGTTTTTGATGTTATATTTTTGAAATGCTAAAGCTAAATATGCTGCTTTTCCTAGCACTTTATCTTGAGTCACAACTATGTGATACCTTGCTTAGATTTCAAACAATGTAATAGAGTAATTAAAGTTACCGGTCAGCAATGTGCTTAAAATTGAAATCCTGTTAAATCTTAAAATTATTGTTACCCTAACTCTTGACTCCGTTCTCAAATGACAGCATGATTGTACAAAGTTTCACCCTAACAAGAGCTTTACTGTACAGAAAATTACAGAAGACGTACCTTGATGGCTCTTTTCTGTCTCTTCAGTTCAGGTACTGGACACTGTCATTTCCTTAAGAAAGAGACAACAAAAATGTTAAACAATGTTAACTAATTGCCAATTTACGACATGTAGAGCCTGCCAGCTGTCAAATTGACTTAACTCCTTACCAAAAAGAGATCTAGGTCAAAATACACGCTGTTTATAGAAACTACAAAGAGAAGTAATTCTAAAAACAAGGGTAGCTTATGGTGGTGAACATTTGTGCCAAGTTACATCAAAATGATTAATCCCTCCATGCATGAAGAAGAAATGCTCCGGACAAAGATATTCCTTAATTTGACCTTTAACCTCTAAGTGTGACCTTGACCTTAGACCTAGGGACCTGGTTATTGCGCATGACACTCTGTCTCATGATGGTGGACATTTGTGCCAAGTTATTTAAGAATCCCTTGATCCATGGATAAGCTACAGCCCAGACGAACTAAACTCGGATGGACAGACGGACGCACGCACATACACCAAACCGTCATTTGGAGAACTATATCAAGCTTTCGTAAGCGGCTCGACAAAAATGTTAAACAATGTTTGCTACCATCTTCATGCAAATGTTTAAATTGTAGAGTCAGATAGTTCAACTTTTTAATGACAAATACCAGTTATTGCAAAATTTTTGTTCAATAAATTGTCGGACACTGTAAAAAACTAACTGCTAAGTAAGCTGCATTTAAAATACATATCTTTTCACAACAGTTATAATCAGTAACTCAATTTCATTAAAGTTATGAAAATACCTGGAGCATTAACTGTCCCTTGTGACTTTATACAATCTGCAGAACCAAATTTACATGCATCCTCCCTCTCCTTGAACAGCTGAAGTTTAAGAATAAATATATATAACAGGTTATTTAAATAAATCCTGACGTTACATAGTCATCCATTCTTGGTTATTTAAAGTTAAAGATGCATAGAGACCTGTGATGAAAGCCGAGGAATCATCTTTCCCGAATGTAAATAATTTATCAGTTCCCGGATATGCAATATTTTAGTACCGTTCTCTTCTAAAAACGTATCCGTCTCATCTTAAACTGTACTGTAACTGAACTGATGTAACTGTCCAACCCCTTGACTAATTACTCTTTGCCTGAAACATGCAAGCGATGTTCTACAACGTACAAAATGATTATAATATGATTGAAGGAAATGATATTTTAAATATACAATATTCGGAACTTGTGTTGTAGAGGGAACAAACTGCACATATCTACATAGTTCTTGCTTGCCAGCTAGCTTTTATGGTGACGTTGACGTGACTGGAGGGCACAAGTTCAAATCCCTCTCCGGGCAAAGTATTTTTCAGTTATATAACTAAGTATATAACTTTTGAAAATTTATTGAAGTCAGATCTGTGGCTGTAGACTGTTTAGAATGTGTATAATTTAAGAGAAATAATTTCCAATTTTAAAGATTCAGAACACGAGCATTCATATTTTTGAGAATACCTCCAAGCTTCAAAATTCTGAACAGCCCTTGAGTCCCAGGTAGCCTCTGAAAAACGATTCCAACTTTGGTTCTACAATCTGTGTCAGAGTATGTACCGATGATCAACAAATCGTTTGTTTTCGTCTGCCATGGTTCTACCAGGAAAGCCATTAGCGCGGCGAGTCATCTTTACTAAGGACACATTTCATTGGCTAGTTTAATTCTATTAACCAATCGAAATTCGTTTTGGTGTGCACAGCTTCTCCCCACCTAATTCTCGCAAAATAATCAGTTCTCGTGATTTTTATCAAACACAAAAAGTGATTTAAATAATACCGCAGCAAACAGAAGCAAAATGATGAAACATGTTATAATGTATAAAACGTAAAAATAACAATGTCTCCCACTTAAAAGCTCGCGCCTCTTGATTACGTCACAAAAAGTGTCTGTAGTTGTAAAATGGCGCCCCCTCTTAATCATGCTGAAAGATTGTGATTGAAACAATGACGAAAGTTTTATTGCAAAGGACGAGAAAATGCCAGTGATTGCTGTCTTCATACAAGTTAAACACGTAGGGGAATGTTTTGCATCATCTATGTTGCATACACGATATGTGTAAGTAAATTTATATCGTTTCGCCCACAAGACGTTTCGTCCCAAAAACGTTTTGGACCTGGGTAATTATGACATTTATACTAATAAATATAATCTGGAGTGCATAATTATGTTCTTACAACTGCTATAAATCGCCCTCGAGACTCGATCAATAAAGAATCAACATCGAAAATGTTGAAATGACTGACTGTCCGAAATATCTACTGTCCGAAAGTTGTTACTTGCATGATATAGCTTACCTTGAATTTTAGCGTAAATAAGTCATTCCATTGTTAAAATCCATTTGTCATTATAATTTTGATAAACACTGATGTTTTTGGCACAGTTTACATTCACAGAATTGTTGTGCATACTTGAATTTTGGCATTTCAAGCATTTATGACACTTCCTGTCAAGTTGAAAATGTCCTCCATGTTTACTATTTTGGTCGAACCAAAAGTTGTTTATTTAATTTATGTTTTATTATGCATAACACCAGCAGTGTTGTTTTTTGTCTGAATGATTGTTTTAAGTCCCTTGTATCATTTTATCATTGTACCTTATTTTGAGGTTAATATTGATGAACCTTTTTTTCTTTGATTGGGACTTCTCTCTGGGTGAATTTGCCAGGACTCCTGACAGGTGCATGTTGAAGAGACAGATGCAGATACAAGGGGATCAGGGTACCTGAGACCCTAGCCTGATTAATTTCGCGTTTCAGTGTGACCCCATTCACAGATCTGATATTTTATAACTGTCACACCCTAGAAGGTGAACAACTATAAAATATCAGCCTATAAATTCGGTTTGCCTTCGAAGACGAAATAGTTAGACTACTGAGACCCTAGACTACTGAGACCCTAGCTCATTTTACGGATAGACCCCTTGGTCCTTTTCACATGCTGATATCTGGGTTTCTTACCAGTTCATCTGTAATTGGGTGGGAAAGTCTGAAACAATGAGAAGCATTTCTGAAATTTCCAGTGCACCAGCCAGGATTTAAACCAGGGACCATTTTAGTCACTAATGCAGAAGTTGCTGGCAATTTTCAATGTTAGAATATCACATTATTAATGTCTGTTATGGTTTTAAAGTATCGTTAATTCTATCTACAACTAATATGGAACAACTGTACTGGTATTATAAGTGATTAACTTGAAACTTTGAATGATTCTCTGATTATTTTTTTAGGGTTGTCCAGTTAGCGCGGTGCTTTGTGCACTCGCTTCTCATCAATGCTATTTGTGTTCGATCCCGTCCTGGTAGTATATGAGATGGTAGGGTGGTCACCAGATGGTATCATGGATTATCACACAGGTAGGTTTTCTCTGGGATTTCTGGTTTCTCCCACAGTAAAACCACCATAAGCAAAGTTCACCAACATGCACCTGCATGCTCAGTTCAAAAGCTTGCGTGAGCTTTAGAATGGTTGTTATGATTTTTATATTGCCGACTTTAAGTAAATATTATCATTATTTGTCCCTTTAGCTATTTTTAAACAGTTTTTACAAGATTATTGGCTGAATATACATGATTCTTTCGGCGAATCAATTACCGGTATTTGATTAATAATTATTATACAAGTTGTGGATATCATCTGATAGACCTCATTCATTGTCACTAAAAATATATTCTAATAATTTGTAAGAATGTACAGAATTCATGGTAAGTTGTTTTATGAAAAATTGTTGTCATAACATGATGACAATAGACAAAAATGATACCAACAGTAAATTGTTTTATGCTTTCTTAGGTGGTTACCCAACAGACTATGAATGTGCACCTGCTTAGACATCATTTTTCACAACTTGGTATGTTGGATTCGAGTCCTAGAATTCGTATCGGAAAAACATCGATCATGGCACAGGGCATGTCAACAGTGACAGACTGACAGGTAACTATTTCAGTATCTGCGTCTCATTTTTCAGTGCATTAACATTTGGACATTCACTAGTATTTATCATAATCAAGGACTAAAGAAATATGTGTCATTGGTGAAATTAAGAAAAAAATAGAACTGATTGTGATATAACTAATTTAAGGCATTTGAATGGGAATTAAAGCATTTGATTATATTGTAATACAACTAGTCTGGGTACCAATCACTCTGGTGAAATTCAATTCTTGAAGAGGGGTTTAAAACAAAGATGAAGCTGCACAAAAAATGTTTATATGTACTGTATTGAAAAGGAACAAAGGTCCATAACTCTGAAAAATAATCTTTATAAAACATGATGAGAGCATGCACACATAGGTTTGATACCAATCACTACAACTGACTCCTGTGAAGTTTCATTCAATTCTTGCCAGGGGTTTTGGACATGAAGCACACACAAAAACATGATGTACACTAGCTGTATTAAAACAAACAAAGGGTAAGTCTGTTGATTTCTTCATTGCAGTCAAGTTTAGCAGTTGGATAAACTAAAGCTCCGCCAAGACTTGTAAAATACATGGAAAAAACATACACTGAAAGTACTGGTTGATCGCCTGTCTTCAAGGATTACCAGGTAAGAGTATGTACAAGTATGATATATCAATTGTCAAAGTGAGTGGTGGTGTAGAGGTTTAGGTGTTTGCCGCTCATCCCAGAGGTTGCGGGTTCGAGCCCCACCAAGGTCACGACCGTACCTCTTCATATGACACCAGTACTTGTTTTTCCAGGAAACAGACTCGAGAGTGACTCGATAAGCTACAAGCTTTCTTCACAATCAAGCTAAAATAATTAGTATAAACTAATTGTCAAAGTCTATTTATATACATGGATGATTTGAAGTTATGAATATTTTCGTTTAAAAACCATGACACTGAATAACTTTTTTTTTTTTAGAAGTGCAACTGTAAATAGAATAGTCAGTGTATATACTAGTACAAGCAGGTCTTTTTTCAAAGCTTTTTCTCAAATATCAATATAATGACTTTTATATGCACATGTTGATAGAAAAATGTGATTTCAGGGACAGCAAAGTTGGTGGTAAGACCATTTCCATGCCTAAAAAACCAGTTGATACACCTCACAGAGGAAAAGAGACAAACAGCAAAGCCAGTGATTTCTGAGCAAGCAGCTGCGGTAAAATACCAGAGAGGAAAAGAGGTCTTCTACCCCCAGGAATATTTCAGAGTAGAAACTAGTATACCATGCTACTTGAGAGTGGAAAAATTGCTACTGTGCAGTTCATCATGTTTGATAATGTTCCAATGACATTTGTAGATACATGTGTGAAAAGCAGTGCTATGTTCATATCACAGAATATTTCAAAATATTGAAAAAAATTCTCAACAAGAACACACATCAAGCTCAAGCAGACCAAATCTGAGCAAGTGATGAAACTTGTACCTTCTGAA
This sequence comes from Saxidomus purpurata, assembly GCA_022818135.1. NCBI lineage: Eukaryota > Metazoa > Mollusca > Bivalvia > Venerida > Veneridae > Saxidomus > Saxidomus purpurata. The sequence goes on from JAFMSR010000006.1 coordinate 6,971,804, forward strand.
AACATGATGAAGAAATGTGTACTGATGAAAATAACTAAACCTCGGACATAATTTTTATGTTTCATTGCAACTTAACTTAATTAAGTAAAACTTGGTAGACATACCATGTAGTGAATAACAAATATCTTCAGTTGAAAACATTTACTGAAAAGTCATGTTAAAAACCTGATACACAAATTCATGATTGTTCGGTAAATGTTTCAAACTGTATTACATAGGTTATGTTTGTTAAACGGTACTTCTGTGTAGGCCTTGGATAAGGATTAAGTGTCCCAGACTTTGTAACATGCTGGTTTCAGTTTATTGTTTATTTAGTATAGAAAATGAGCATTTTTGCTAAAGTACTAGATATTTATTTATTGAAGATCATTAACTCAGTTCATTCAGGAATGTATACACTTTTAATTTGGTATAGTTAAGCTACACATATTGTGATACTGCTAATAAAGCATATAAAGTTATAATTTTCTTAATCAGAATTAAATTAAACCACCCTCACTTGATAGCTCACCTAAGCACAAAGTGCTTAAGGTGAGCTATTGTGATTGCCTGGTGTCTGTTGTCTGTCATTCATCCACACTTAACCTTGTGTATGCAAAAGAGGCAGCATTTTTCACTGGATCTTCATGAAACTTATTCAGAATGACTGTCTTGATGAAATCTAGGTTCATGAAACTTATTCAGAATGACTGTCTTGATGAAATCTAAGTCGAGTACAAATATGGTTTATCTGGGGTTAATAACTAGGTCGCTAGGTCAAATCATAGAAAAACCTTGTGTATGAAATAGAGGTAGCATTTTTCATTGGATTTTCATGAAACTTGGTCAGAATGATTATCTTGATATAATCTAGGTTAAGTTTGAATATGGGTAATCCGAGGTCAAGAACTAGGTCACCAGGTCAAATAATAGATAAACCTTGTGTATCAATAGAGGTGGCATTTTTCATTGGATTTTCATGAAATTTTGTAAAATTGACTGCGTTGATAAAATCTAGGTCGAGTTCCAATATAGGACATCTGCAGTTAAAAACTAGGTCACCAGATAAAGTCATAGAAAAACCTTGTGCATTTGTAATTGGATTTTCATGAAACTTGGTCAGAATAATTGTTTTGATAAAATCTTGGTCCAGTTTGGATATGGGTCACTCAGTCAAATCATAGAAAAATCATTACGATGGAACCTGCATTTTTGACTGAACGTTCATGAAATTTGGCAAGACTAACTGCCTTGATAAAATCTAGGGTCAATTGGGGTTAAGAAATATGTCACTAGGTCAAATCAGAAAATTCTAGAAAAACATTGTGTGTATGCAATAGAGGTTGCATTTTTTTTATTGAATTATGAGACTGTCAGAATGATTATCTTGATGATATCTAGGTCAGATTTTAATATGGGTCATCTAGGTCAAACTGCACATTCTCATTTTGATTGTTTTACATTACAGTAAAATTTCATAATAATGCCACTGGTCAGTTGAAAGCCAGTGGTATTGATAAAAATTTGGTTCCAGTGAAGTCCACTGGCATTCCAGAGGACTCCACTGTGAATGGAATGTCAGTGGTAATACCACTGGAATTCCAGAGGACTCCACTGGAATTCCAGTGGACTCCACTGTGAGTGGAATGTCAGTGGTAATACCACTGGAATTCCAGTGGAATAATCCAAGAAATTACTGTTCCAGTGGAATTCCACTGGAAACCACTGGAAACCGCTGGTATTCCACTGACTTTTTTCTAAGGGGTTTTATCTTCTGTAAATATTTTGTGAAATCTTTTCTATGAACAAAAATGTGCTGTTTTACTAAAAAAAAGACATGTTTGTTTTAGGAAATTTAGCATCATGTAAAAGAACAAAGTGAATGGACTGAATTTGAAATTGTTAGTTGTCAATTTTAAGTCACCATTTTTGTACATACATTTTATAGATTTGTTTTTCCATGTTATACTTCTGTGGTCTATTTATTTAATGATCACATAATTATTACTTAATATCTTCAGTAATTGCTACTCTAGACATATACATATATGTTATATGAATCAAATAAACAATATACCTTTTCTGCCCAGCCACTGCATGCTTGTTAAATCCTCAGTTAACACTTAAGTGATTTAAACCATCATTTTGTATCTTAGATTAATAATTATTTTTATGCAAATGATACTGTCCTGTTCAGCACAAAGTTCACAAAAGTATCCACATATAAACACTTCTTAAAAACTTGTTCAAAACCTTTCTAACATGTCTAACATTTGAATCAACAATCAAAATGACCACTTCCTGTAGAGATCTTTCTGATAATTCCCCTCTTCCTGTAAATTGATACTGGGGTTCCAGGTGGTGATTGCACAGAACAATGTTGAATGTTACCTTTGTATGCTATCTATTTCTATGACAAAATTCCCTGAATGACCCCATACTGCCCACAGAGATTAATTACCTTGCCTCCTGTTTATATCAGTGACTGAAGATTTGCAAAATAAAGGGCAGTTACAGTACTGTTGTTTATAAAACATGGAAAAAGGATTTGACTTATTATATAGACACATAATTATGGGTTCATACTATTTCCTCTCTATTTTAGTTTCAAGTCAGTTACAGTTAAATTAATTTTAGAATCAAACTTCTGCACACCTGAGAAAATAAACATAATTTTAAGAATTCCCAGAATTTACTTGAAATTCAGATTCTTTATTTCATGTCATCTAATTTGCATCCCAATATGTGGTTATAAAAATAAGCCTTCATGAAACAATGATTTTTTAAAACTTTTTCCATGTTTTTGGACTTAGAATTTTTCACTCTTTTCCATATAACTACTACCATGAAATTTTCTAAGTCCAATTCTAACAAAAAGCGAGCGCAAGCTTGCAACTAAAAAAGCTTGCGCAAGCTTGCAAAGCTTTCGCAAGCTTGCAGAATTCTGTATGAAAATACTTGCAAGCTCGCGCAAGCTTGCGGCAAGCCTACAGAAAGCATTATTAGCTTCTGCAAGCTTGCCACAAGCTTACCGCAAGCTTGCCGCAAGCTTGTTGCAAGCATTCATTTTGGTTTGGGAAGTGACCTTGACCTCCATAAAAATTGTGTTTAATTGTGCTAAAAAACAATTTAAAACTAATCTAAAACAGAAATTGAAAAAAAAGTATTTCTAGTAACTGACCTTGACCTAAAAAAAAAATTTTTTGCTTTAACAATTTTATTATCAAAAAATAAAAAATTTGAAAAAAAAATCTATTTTTAGTAACAGTGACCTTGACCCCTAACATTTTTTTTTGGCAGTGGCTAGAGTTACGGTACCGTAACTCTAGCGCCCGAGTCTAGAGTTACGGAAGTTCCGTATCTCTAGTAAAACCCTAAGAGGAAAGGCTAGAGTTACGGAAGTTTATAAAGGTATATGTATGTTGCTTTAAATATGCATGATAATGTATTGTAAATATTTCACCTGTAATAGTGAATAAACCGATCTGTCGGCAAATGCAGCGACTTCATAGCCGCCATTTTGGTAATACATAAATATCGGAAATATCGATGTTATCTTCGTCTTTACTTGAGCGTGCCATTGCAGTTGGACAATTATATCACATGTTGTGCAAAGCATGATAGAAGTTAAGTAAAATGTGTTGTTTTTGTATTTAATTGTCTGACTACATTTAAGCCCACTCAAATCGTGACAAAAAGGAAAGATCGAAAGTGCAGCTGTTAAATTTAAAAATTAATCTTAATTTTTTTTTTGGTTTACGTTTTTCGTACTCTTCAATTCTAATATTCTTCTTTTCTTTATCTTACTATTGTTTAATTAACGTTCTTTGTAAACAGAACACGTAAATATGTGCAAGAATATACAACATGACAATGATAGTTCCGATATTAGCAACATATTAAATTATAACCAAAATGGCGCCTGTGAAATTGTCGTACATACAACAGATCAGTTTATTCACGAATAGTGGTAAAGTATTTAAGTTTATAATACATTATCATGCATATATTAAAGCAATATACATACCTTTATAAACTTCCGTAACTCTAGCCTTTCCTCTTAGGGTTTTGCTAGAGATACGGAACTTCCGTAACTCTAGACTCGGAGGCTAGAGTTACGGTACCGTAACTCTAGCCACTGCCTTTTTTTTGCTGAAAACAATTTAAAACTAAAAAAAAAAAATGAAAAAAGATCTATTTTTATAGTTGGGCCAGAGTTTTTTTATTTTTCGTTTTACGGGAGCGCCGTACCTAAATATTGCAAAACCCAAATAAGAAAAAGATTCGAATTCTTAACTTTATTTTTATTTTTTCCCGCCGCCCGTTGCTTCTATCTCCGAAAGAAAATAAAATTTAGTGTTATTTAACCTAACGCTAATTTCACAACAGCGTTTCTCCGAGTATTTTGGAGTGACTTCGCGTGAAGTATTTATTAATCAAAATATTGGTAAAACACACCTGTAAAAGCAACCTGTTGATTTTAGATCCATTGAATCACAAAGATCGAATCAGACATCGCCGTCGACGTTTTTCGTTGAGAATCGCCGCTACTGTATACTATCACAGCGTTATGTTGTGTTTTTTTTATTGTTTCAAAAAGTATTGAGTTATTTCTTTTTCAGAACCTAAAATATTTATCACATTTATGTTGATTTAAAATATTTATTTCCGTTAAAAATCCGCTGTCCCTTAGCATTGTCACTCGCGATAGGTGTGAAGAATAGGACATGTTTATTCTGCGGGCCTATTTAACATGTGTTTGAGCAATTTTAGCAAAAGAAAAGTGAAAATATATATGAATTTGATGTTTAAATGATGTTTTCATTATTTTTGGTATCAAGCAGAGGTTGAGTGTTTGAAGTAATAGACAATCTGACGTATTTTTAACTGCGGGCCTCATAAAATAGGCCCGCAGCTGGAAAAATGTCGAAAACAAGGGAATTTTGTGCAGTTTACGCTAAGATGTTAGAAATTAGTGACTTAAAATTCATTCAAACATCTTAATTCATTGGTGTAAAGTCTTTCTGTATTCTAAACAAGAGCTGTCCATAAGACAGCACGCTCGACTATTGTGGGTGTTTGCTAATAAAACAAAACTTTTATCAGTATAATAGCAAAACAAAATTCTGCTAACTATTAAGTATAAACTAGGAAAGTTGAATCATAAAAAAAGTCAAAATCTATAACTATAGATTTAATTTTTGGTAAATTAATTGTTTGATACAAAATTTACCCTGAACACTATTGCAAGGTTTGATATAACTACCATAAGTGGTTACTGTGATATGTGCATGATAGTACCTTGCATGCAAAACTTTACCAAATTTTCAAAGTCAAACAAGGGCCATAATTTGCACTAAATTTAAACAAGAGTTATCTGCCTTGACTGTGTGACACCTCTTAAGACATTAAAAAAGTTTCAAGTCAATATCATAAGTGGTTACCGAGGTATGTGCATGATAGTACCTAGCAGGCAAAACTTTAACCAAATTTTCAAAGTCAAACAAGGGCCATAATTAATACTAAATTTATACAAGAGTTATCTGACTTGACTGTGTGACACCCCTAGAGACATTAACGAAGTTTCAAGTCAATATCATAAGTGGTTACTGAGATATGTGCATGATAGTACCTAGCAGGCAAAACTTTAACCAAATATTCAAAGTCAAACAAGGGCCATAATTTGTATTAAATTTATACAAGAGTTATCTGACTTGATTGTATGATACCCCTCAAGACATGAACAAAGTTTCAAGTCAATATCACAAGTGGTTACTGAGATATGTGCATGATAGTACCTAGCAGGCAAAACTTTAACCAAATTTTCAAAGTCAAATAAGGGCCATAATTTGTACTAAATTTTTTCAAGAGTTATCTGCCTTGATTGTATGACACCCCTAAAGACATGAACAAAGTTTCAAGTCAATATCATAAGTGGTTACTGAGATATGTGCATGATAGTACCTAGCAGGCAAAACTTTAACCAAATTTTCAAAGTCAAACAAGGGCCATAATTTGTACTAAATTTTTTCAACAGTTATCTGCCTTGATTGTATAACACCCCTGAAGACATGAACAAAGTTTCAAGTCAATATCATAAGTGGTTACTGAGATATGTGCATGATAGTACCTAGCAGGCAAAACTTTAACCAAATTTTCAAAGTCAAACAAGGGCCATAATTTGTACTAAATGTTTTAAAGAGTTATCTGCCTTGATTGTATGACACCCCTAAAGACATGAACAAAGTTTCAAGTCAATATCATAAGTGGTTACTGAGATATGTGCATGATAGTACTTAGCAGGCAAAACTTTAACCAAAGAAGCAACGCCGACGCCGACGCCGACACACAAGTGACTGTAATAGCTCTCCATATTCTCCGAATAGTCGAGCTAAAAATGCCTAAACTGGCATTTTTAGCACTTTTTACTAGGCCCGCACCTAGCCCGCAGAATAAACTTGTCCTGAAGAATATGGCCTGTCGTACTAATCCAGTCAATTATGAAATTGTTGGCAAATCCAAGCTGTGTGACACCGCTGACTGAGTTGTGAATGCAAAAAGTATTTATCAATTAACATTTCCAATTGTTCTGTATTTAAATCAAAACGTTCTGTTTTAAAGAAAATCATGGCGTTCCAGCGTGTCCGTTTTTTTGTCATTAATTGTTTCATCAACTGTCAAAGCCAACGCTTTTCCAGTTACAATTTTCTGCTATTTATTTTAATGAATAACTTTTGCCCGAAATATTTATTTTTACTGCAACCTCTTTTATTCATAAAGATAAAGCCGCAGGTGTCACGAGATCAAAGAACAAACGCTGACGCACATTGTACATGTGAGTTTGTTTGATCTTAGTGAAGCACGTGGCATCAAACAGATCGAGATATTTGACAGTTTGAGACATGAAAAAGCAATTCTTGACAATAGTCTGATAATTTTGGATTATAGAAATAATAGTTTGGAATAGATAATGTTATGAGTAAGTTTTATTTTTGTTGATAAAATATATTGAACACGCTATACAAATGTACGTCGGTCGGCAAATTTTTGAATGCTACATGCATACAACTCAAAAACATTTCACGTGTAGACACATTTCTACCGGCTATAATAAATTTGATTTTTGCACTCCCAAGCTCACTCGAAGTCACGTTATTTGTCTCCGAGTTACTCCCGCGAAGTGTGGAGTTCGCATTTTTTGCATAATCCTCCAGGCCTGTACTGTACGTCTGTAACAACTTGCGTCTGAAAAAAAAACCGACCTACCTACCCTATTTCTTTGACCAATGTTATCTGAACCACACATATTTTTTGTTTAGCCTTTACACTTTTTGGTCGAAAATAATATGTCTAAAGTAACCAAGAGAAAAACAAGAGCTGTCCCTCACAAGTGACGAATGCCCCCGAAAGAGGTGTCTCACAGTCTTTGTCCTCTCCATGTGCTCAATAATTGTGGTATGTAATTTTAAAATCCATGCGACACATCGGCTTGATGTGCTAGACATTTGTGCCAAGTTATTTTAAAATCCTTCAATGCATGACAAAGTTACAGTCCGGACACGAATGTGTGCATATATACAGGATTCCATTACCTTCAAACTCTAAGTGTGACCTTGACCTTTGAGGTAGGGACGAGGGTCTTGCACGCGACACGTCGTCTTGATGTGCTAGACATTTGTGCCAAGTTATTTTAAGATCCTTCAATGCATGACAGAGTTACAGTCTGGACACGAATTTGTAAAGTGGGGACGCACAGACGGACAGACAGACGGACTGTGCGATTTTTATATGCCACCCTTTGGGGGCATAAAATCTTTAGACCCAACCGGGAATCGAAACCCAGTATCTTTGGCATGAAAGGTGCACACACAGTCATGTCGCTAAAGAGGTATCCCAACAGCGAGGCTGTTTGAAGTGGCCTATATCACTACACTCTTCCCCTCTTTATGTTATGGCGCCGGACATCAACTGTGCAGCCTTGCAGTTTCTAGCCCATTATTGCTCCCCTGGTGGCCTATTCCCAGTCACCGAGTTATCAGAACTTATCCTCGTCGCCATTGAAGTAACCGAGAGGAGAACAACCTTTAGGCCAAACCGAGAATTGAACCCAGTACCTTTGGCATGACAAGCTCACACTCAACCATGTCACTAATAATCATCTTGTGAAAATGACAGCTTGTTTTGCCTTTATAATACAGAACTATTATACAACAGGCAGTATGGAGTACAAAACAAGTGTGCACAACTTCAAAAAGGTTTCCAAAAAAAAAAAGAAAAAAATATAGAAAATCCATCTTATTTTTATTCTTTTTTCTCGACGCTCATTTTTCTACATCTTTTTCTTATTTTTATTCCCTCCTCCTGGCGCTTATTTTTGAAAAAATTCCCGTAAAACGAAAAATAAAAAAACTGGCCTTGACCTAAAAAAGATTTTTTGCGTTAAACAACTTTAAATAAAATAAAACTCTATTTTAAGTAACAGCCCCCCCCCCCCCAAAACAATATAAAACATCAAAAGAAAATATAATAGGGTTATTAGTATAGTAACGTGATCCAGCACGCCGGATTTGCTCGAGTCGTGTGTCGGATCATACAAGTGCGTAGCACGAGTATGATCCGAGCTCGACGAGAGCCAATCCGGCTTATGGATCACTTTACTATACTAATGACCCTTTTATTATATACATTTTGACACTTGTTTGCGCGAATAGACTAAATAAAAAAGACATTTTAAGCTTAGAATTGAAGAAAGACTCCTTTTAGCGCGAAATATATATAGTGTGCGACGTCATTTTACTGACGTCATCATATAAACAAGTTGTAAAGACCCAGTCAAAACCGACGTTATTAACGTCATGTGTATTTTAGGGCCAATTGAATGCACTCTTACAAATAATTCCGCACTGTCCGCAGGGCTCGACTTAGGACTGAAAACTTGATTGGACCTTCGGTCCACCTCATCTAGACTTCACTTGGCCCGAGGTCAACTGACCTGGACCAAAATATTTGTATCAATAAAAACTATTAATTCACTATGCAAAAACATTTTTAAAAAATAACGTGACTTCGAGTGGAGTTTTGAGTGAAAATATCGATCGCGGGACTATTGCGTTTCTCTTCGTATTTCTGAGGGACTTTTTTATTACATCATGTAATTAAAATGTTGATAAAATACACCTGTAAAAGCGATCTGTTACAATTAGATTCTTTGAAACCCAAGGATTGATTCACACATCGCCGCCGCGGTATTTGCATTGCGAATCCGCGGCCGCTATACTATTATTGCGTTTTTGATATTATCGTTTCAAAAATTATTTTTATCTGAACCTCAATGTATATGTAAAATATTTATTTCCGTGAAATATCCGCTGTAATTGGTCAATGTTTATTTTCCACTGTGCATTTGTCACTCGTGGTAGGTGTGAAAAATATGGCCTGTCATAAAGGATGACAAAATTAACTCTTTCAATTTTGAAATTGTTTGCAAGTCCAAGCTATGAGATACCACTGATTGATTTAATCAGTGGTATTCCTTAAAAGAACACTCTAGCAATGGTTCGAATTATAGACTATTAAAAAAAGAATTTGGTTTTGAAAAATATTTACTGTATACGCCGACAAAATATCAAAAATATGTGATCAAATTCAGAACACAAAATCATAAAATGCCCGTAGAAACTGGTAATTGGAATAGAATTCCTTTGTCAGAAAGAAAATGTACACTTTGTAATTTGAGTATAGGAGACGAGTTCCACTATCTTTTAGAATGTAGCTATCTTATTGATATTAGAAAACAATATATAAAAACAAAATATTATAGATTTCCAAATATATCAAACTTCGAGGCACTGTTAAATATGAGATGTAATACTACCGAATATAGAAAAATATGTACTTTTATCAAGAAAATAATTCAAATATTTAAGTAAATACTGTTATAGTCGTATATATTTATGCAAAATATACCATGTATAGATAGACAAAATACAATGTATAAGCAGTAAACACAGGTGAGAGACAGCCTTCTCAATCTGATTATATTATATATTGTTACTCTCCCGCTGTGTGAGAATTAATAATAATACATGTATATTGGAATTGTCTGTTTAATGATGTATATTGATGATACATGTTCTTACGAGCTTTGCATGTTTATCAAATGTGAATAATTGTACACCTCTTTATGTCATGTACCTACATGAAATGAGTGTAAATAAAGAAATTGAAAATTGAATTGAATTGATGAAAGCGAAAACTTATTTCTCTAACAATTACATAGTTCCGAATGTTGTTTATTTAAAACAAAACTACCGGAGTAATTTGATCTGTTTGTTACAAAATCGTCCAGTTTCAGCGTGTCCGTATTTCCTTTGCCATTTATTGTGCTCTTTTTCAGCAACTGTGACAGTCGAATTTTTCAACTAACAATTTTCTTATATTCATTTAAATGAATAACCTTTGCCGAATGAAGTAATTTTTACTGCAAACTTCTGTTAATAATAGAGATAAAGCCGCAGGTGTCACGAGATCAAAGAAGATCGCCGACGCTTGTCGGCGCTAGTCAAGTTTCTTTGATCTTAGTAAAGCACGTTTCATTAAAAAGACAGATATATTTTGACAGTTTAAGTCATGTAGGAGTACTTGTTGACTTTGGATTATAAAAATATTAGTTTGGATGCGATTATGTTACGAGTAAGTTTTATTTTTGTTGAAAAAATATATCGAAAACGCTACACAAATGTACGTCGGTTGGCCTATGAATTTCAATTTAAAATGTATAAAAGACACACAAAAAACGCGCGTTTATAAATATCTTTGGAAAAGAATTAAAATTTAATATATCGTAAACCCGTTCAATCACACGTCAAGTACGGCAATTTTATTAACCCCCGCAAAGTGCCGCGATATTTCTCCGTACTTGAAGTCCCTCCAAGTTCTAAGTCACGCTATTTGGCGCGATTGGAGGTGTATAAAACTCGATTTCAATTCGTTATAGATGGGTGTCGGTGACAAATCAGAAAGCACGTTATTAATTTGTTCTATAAACCCCTGACAAACAAAGATTTGTGCCATTGTCATCTCATTTTTGATGTGGACCGGCGGACCAGTTTACTGGACGGTCAGTTGGACCGTGGGCTTTTTAACTGGACACGGGCCAACGGTCCAGTGCTAAATCGAGCCCTGGTCCGTATTGCACGTACATTCAATACAGATTTTTTTTCTGTCAGGTCGTATATGATGGTTGAATAATGGATGTATTTTTGACATAATATTTATAGGTATATAATAAATTTAAATATCTTCCTCTCCATGCAAGCTACCTACACACCAAGTTTCATTGCAATTGGTCACTCCTAACTCATGTTAGTAAGCGGAAACCATTTTTTCTATTTTTAGTAACAGTGACCTTGACCTTGATCCTAGTGCAATCCAAGCTTCCTCTCCCCGCAAACTACCTACAAACCAAATTTCATTGCAATTGGTCACTCCTAACTTAAGTTATAAAGCGGAAACCGTTCTACAATTCCGAGTCACGGTGACCTTGACCTTTGACCTACTAATCTCAAAACCATTAGGGGTCCTCTACTGGTTATGACCAACCTCCACCTCAAGTTTCAAGGTGTTAGGCCCAAGCGTTCTCGAGTTATCATTTGGAAACTGTTTTAAAATTACGGGTCACCGTGACCTTGAAGTTTGACCTACTAACCTCAAAATCAATAGGGGTCATCTGCTGGTCATGACAAACCTCCACATCAAGTTTGAAGATGTAGGTCCAAGCATTTTCAAGTTATCATCTCAAAACCGTTTTACTATTCTGGGTCACTGTGACCTTGACCTTTGATATACTGACCTAAAAAACAATAGGGATCCTCTGCTGGTCATGACCAACCTTCACATCAAGCTTCAGGATCCTAGGCCCAAGCGTTCTTTAATTATAATCTGGAAACCAGTTGGTAGACGGACGGACGGACATACGACATCCGACCGACATCTGCAAATCAATATACCCCTCTTCTTCGAAGGGGGCATAAATATGATTTGTGTGAATTATGAATTCAAATCTCACCTCTTGTACATCACCTTGTTGAGCCATATCACCCATATTCTGAGCAAGGTTCACAACCTGAATTTGTAGTGAGGACAGGGTACTTGTATCTTTTGAAGGCGCAGTGTCTGTCTCATCTGTTGAAGTAGATGACTTTGGGATGCCATCAACCTGTTGAACAATATGTAGTGTTATATCCAGGATGAAAAAAGGGCATGGGGCTGTCAGAAAAGGGCAGGGAGACAGTGCGCGATTTTCTTTCAGTGAAGGGCATTTCCGTTAATTGTTGTGATTCATAATGTGTGCTAACTTACTACTGTAACACTAGCCTTTATGGCATTTTCCTAACAAGAGTAACAAAAGACATTATTAAAGCACTATATTGTATCTACACTTTATTAATGTAATAAAATAACATGTAAAACAATGGGAAAACATTGCCACTGATTACATGGGTGAAAGTTTGAAAAACGGAAAATCCTAAAACTGAAGATAGGGGCCGCAAGGACCCCCAGTGGGGTCTTAGGGGCCAGATGCCCCCGGAAGCTCCTGGCTTTTAGTTATTTCAGAGGGCTTCTGATGAATTCCTAGAGACAGGATGTTTAGTTCAGTAGGCTTTGAAACTGAATGGTCATCGACTTTTCTTAGGACAAAATCAAATTTTCAAGAGCTAAGGTGAGAATTTTAAGGGTCGAGTCACAGGTCATAGAGTTAATGTCATAATCTCTAGGTGTGCATGTAATATTTTTCTGTTTGTTTCCTGCATTTTTTTTTCCAGTTGTTCCCCGTTTGTCACATATTTTCGCGACCTCGCATGTCCGTGATTTTCGTTTATATTTCTTCGATTTTTCGCGATTTTAAGTTTTAAATACAAAAAAATCTGATAATCCTTTTTTACCATCGCTCTTTCTTTTTCAAGCTGTTTTAATTTACGTTTTGCAGACACTTTTTCTAATGTTACAATTTACAAAATTGAGTGTTCGTTCTTTAAATTCTCATCGAGAAATGTTTTGTACTTTATTTACATTCTGCTTACCCTTACATCTTAATTATCAATCGTGTTCAAATGCATTTTGATCTCCGCCAGCCGTAACATTTTCTTTTGTTTAAAGTACTCGCAAATATCAAAATCCATCCCTAATAAATGTGTGAACAACTCGGTCATTTAAATAATTAATAATTGATCGATTATAAATATAATTCGCGATGATTTATTCTAAGCACCATGATTGCCTCGGATTAAACCACGGACGGACCCTGATAACTTTGTACAAATATCAAAGAAAACGCCGACTTATTTCTGACGTCACGTACATGTGCAGTAACGACACGTGATTATCGGAAAATAACAGGTGTACATGCGGTGTCTTTTGATCGCCTCGGGCGTTTATGTAATCGGCAATCCAATGCCGAGCACGCGTCGGATTAAGGTTAGGGCTGAATGGTGATGATAAAGGACATAAAATATCATGACTTTTGGGCAAAATGGATGTTGAGAAAGGGCAGAGTGGCGGCACGAAAAGGCGGCAGGGCGCGGCGCCACGCCATCACGCTACAGATATAACACTAAATATGAAAGGGCAGTCACACTTGAGCTTACATATATACGTTGACAAAAGCAAAGAGGGAACCTTTTGGGTTCATTAGATAGTAACTGTTGTCTCACAACAATACCCTTATGAGTAAATCTGTTTTCCGACCAAAACGTGTTTCTAAATGCTGGTCCTTAATGTGTTAAGTTTATACAAATTTATTTAAGTTCAATTACAAAGAAAACTTCCCTAGCTTATCGAATCACTCTCAAACACTCATCCCAGAGGCACTTGTGGCATCAGTGTTTTTGCCCAAGGACACACCTCATGCTTGGATAAGAACCCAGGACCTCCTGTTCCAGAGGCAAACAGCCTAATAATTGAGCTATTGAGGCCACAGATAGAGCTTCATGACTCTAAAGCATAGCTGATTTGAGTATTGAATGAAAATTGTTGAAATGTCTGCTTAAATCATGGACCATAACTCTGCTCTTACTGAATGTTATCACAACACTTGTGTAGTCAAAATAATTTGCCGCTCAGATTGTTTATAACTTATGCCTGTCAATATTACGTCAAAACTTTGAAAAACCAAAACAGTGGAGGAGTTACCTGTGTCCACCATAGTGTCCTTTATTGGGTTTTACATAAAGCGAGTGTGTACGTATTTCTACTAGCTGACCATGCCGACTAGGTTAACATCGCTAGAAAACTCCTTATTTTTAAATTTTGTAATGACTTGAATCTTTACATATTGAAATGATTGAGAATTGAATTCTCTTTCAATACGTATAAGTTATGTTTGATATTCCTGTTTATTCTTGACATTATATTTAGTCAGAAAAGCCCTCTATTCTTTTGGTCTTTCAAGAATTTGACGCGAATGGAAAGTAGGAAGCAGGTGAAGCCAGGAGAAGGCTTTTGGCTACCAGTATCTTCTTTTAAAAATATACCTAGATTGTTACTCAATAAATGTTTTGGGGTAACTTTACATTTAACTGAAAGCATTAAAACAACTTGTACATTCTGATGTTAATTCCCGACTTCAAGAATTTCAGCAATGCTCGCAAGCAAGTCGAAACAAGCTATATCCATAACTAGACAAGAGGTCCAAAAGGGCCAGTATCGCTCGACTGGTCTGACTGGACTGTTGAGTAAGTTTGGGAAAATCTTTTGCAATGTTATCAAGTAAAAGCTAACAGAGTTCACTGTGACTATGACCAAATTACAAAAAAAAAACATAGGCATCATCTACTCGGTAAGACCAATCACCCTATGACGTTTGAAGAATGTGGGTGATGTAGATGATTTTCAAAGTCTGGGTCACTGTGACCTTGACCTTTGACCCACTGACTCCAAAACTATAGGGATCATCTACTCGGTACGACAAATCATCCTATGAAGTTTGAAGACTTTGCATCAAATTGATCTCAATATATTGACTTTCAAAGTTAGGGTCACTGTGACCTTGACCTTTGGCCCGTTTACCAAAAAATCTATAAGGATCATCAACATGTTGCAGGGAACCTTCTGAGCAAGTTTGATGAAAGTTGAATGAAAACTGTCACCCATAAAGCGTTATCAAGGAAAACCTAACGGAGGTAACTGTGACTTTGACCCGCTGATCCCAAAATCAATAGGGATCATCAACATGTTACAGGAAACATTCTGAGCAAGTTTGATGAAAGTAGAATGAAAACTGTGACCCATAGACCTTTATCAAGGAAAATGTGACAGAGGTCACTGTGACCTTGACATTTGAACCACTGACCCTACAAACAATAGGGATTATCTACGTATAACAGGAAACATTCTGATCAAGTTTGATGAAAGTAGAATGAAAACTACGACCCATAGAGCTTTATTAAGGAAAATTTAACAGAGTTCACTGTGACCTTGACCTTTGACCCACTGACCCAAAACACAGTATGGATCATCTACATATTGCAGGGTACCTTCTAAGCATGTTTGATGAAATTTGAAAGAAAATTGTGACCTAAAGAGACTTATCAAGGGAAATCTACCGGAGGTCACTGTGACCGTGATATTTGATCCACTTACCCAAAAAAACAATAGAGATCATCTTCATGTTACAGGAAACCTTCTGAGCAAGTTTGATGAGAGTTGAATTAAAACTGTGACCCGTAGAGCTTTATCAAGGAAACTTTTAACAGAGGTCATTGTGACCTTGACCTTTGACCCACTGACCCAAAAAACGATAGGAATTATCTACATGCTACAGGAAACCTTCTGAGCAAGTTTGGGGAAAGCAGAATGAAAAATATTACCCAAAGAGCATTATCCAGAAAAATCTAGTGGAGGTCACTGTGACATTGACCTTGTACCCACTGACCCTAAAACAATAGGGATCATCATGTTGCAGGAAATCTTCTGAGCAAGTTTGATGAAAGTTGAACGAAAACTGTGACCTGTAGAGCGTTATCAAGGAACATTTAACAGAGATCAATGTGACCTTCACCTTGACCTACTGATCCCAAAATCGATAGGGATCATCAACATGTTAAAGGGTACCTTGTGAACAAAACTGATGAAATTAGAATGAAAAATGTGACCCATAGAGCGTTATCAAGGAATATCTAATGGAGGTCACTGTGACCTTGACCTTCAACCCACTGATCCCAAAATCAATAGGGATCATCTACATGTTAAAGGGTACCTTGTGAGCAAATTTGATGAAAGTTAAATGAAATATGTGACCTGTAGAGCGTTATCAAGAAAACTATAATACGATGGTCACAGTGACTATCAAATGGTACAATGGAAAAGCTATTAAAATTTTCTTACCAAATTTACAAAGTTTTACTTGTTATGTTTTGTTCCTAGTATTCAGTAGCTGGTTCCAAAACACTATGCTATTATATCAAAGCGCCGAAAGCACTGAAAATAAAAACATGGATCATTGTAAGGATTGGTACTTTAATGTAGCAGAGGAATGTAGAACACAAATTTTGCATGATTTCAATAAATATCTGTCTGATTTGTTTTAATATCAAGTTTTAACTGGAACATGACTTGATGTAACAGTAACGTTGAGCAATTTTACGGACAGTGAGATTCCTCCTTGGTCAAGTGGTTAGAGCAGCTGACTTAAATCACTGTAATCACTTACTGAGAGTCTTGGGTTCGAGCCCCTCTACCAACCACATCTCTTTATAAGAGTCTGTCTCCTTGGTTGTGTGGTTAGGGTCGCTGACATGAAATCACTGTAACCTCTCATTGATAGAGGGTCATTGCTTCAAGCCCTGCTACTGACCATGTCTTTTATGTGAGAAAGTTGGCAGTTTCTTACGGATGATAGGAGTCTAGTACTGGTTCTTCCCAGGAACGATGATTTATAGGTAAACTGCTCGCCTGATAAAATGATCAAAATACGGTTGGAACGGGCGTTAAACTCCTACAACAACCACCCATCTCTTTATGCGAGAACATTGGCAGTTTCTTATGAAGGAAAGGGTTCTAGTACTGGTCCTTTCCAGGAATGATGGTTAGGTAAACTGTCTGCCTGTCAATTGACATGCGACTGAAATGTATTTTCTTTGACATAGATCTTTATACTAGACTAAGTAAAGAATTATGAGCAAAGCCAGATTATTTAATATATAGAAGAGCGCTCTATATATTTAACTGAGCACTTGGGTAAAACTAAGAACTTCATTTTATCACAATAGACACACCTATTCAATATTGACATGAAATGGTCCATTGCATTCAACCAGTATATGATGTAATACATGTATAAAATACGCGAAATATCAATATAACTTAAATTTCTTATTTTACTGAGCACTTCGGCAAAGCAAGTAGAATGTCATTTTATCACAGTCAACACACTTATTCATTATCAACATGAAATGGTCATAGCAATCATCCAGTATATACATATTATACGCAAAATAACAAAATAACTTTCTATTAGTGTTCCAATAATCAGAAATTATGTCCCGCTGTGGTTCTAGACAAGAAGTTTTTTTAAGTTTTCCTAGTGACATAAGCCTATACTTTATGGTAACATCAAGTGACCCCGCTGGGCGGTGTCAATTTTGATCCGGGGTCATGATTTGAACAATCTTGATAGAGGTCCACTAGACAATGCTACATGCTAAATATCTAAGCTCTGTGCCTTGTGGTTGTAGACAAGAAGCGTTTTAAGTTTTGCCTACATGTTAAGCACATGCTACATGCTAAATATCTAAACTCTAGGCCTTGTTGTTTAAGAGAAGATTTTAAAGTTTTCCCTATATAAACATATATATAAAGTCAAGTGATCCCCAAGGCAGGGTCAATTTTGACCTGGGGATCATAATTTTAAAAAAATTGTGGTAGACGTCCACTAGACAATACCACATACTAAATATCTAGAAGCTCTTTCAGAGAAGATTTTTAAAGTTTTGCCTATATAAGTTTATGTAAAGCCAAGTGACCCCCAGGGCTGGGTCAATTTTGATAAAATTGTGGTACAGGTCCACCATGCAATACCACATGCTAAATATCTAAGCTCTATCAATATTTAGAGCAATGTATGCTCTATTTCATGTGCATTGATAGCACATTCAGTCGACAGTAAATAGTCTAAAAAGGTAGTGTTCGTAATTTGAGACCAATATGTTTCTCAAAATGGAGAAATTTAAAATAAAAAAATGCACACTTTCTTTTGCAACGGAGTATAATTAGTCAAGATGGAGTTATGGTTCTTGTACACTGCACTTCATCTCATTGTGCTTGACCATTGTATGAAGTTGTATTGAATTCCAACCAGTAGTTTTCAAGTTATGCTCTGGACAAGGAAAAGTAACAAAGGGCAATAACTCTGTAATTAGTCAAGATATAGTTATGGTTCCTGTGCAATGCATTTCCTCTCATTGTGCTTGACCATTGTATGAAGTTGTATTGAATTCCAACCAGTAGTTTTCAAATTATGCTCCGGACAAGGAAAAGTAACAAAGGGCAATAACTCTACATAATTAGTCATGATGGAGTTATGCTTTTTGTGCTCTGCACTTCATCTCATTGTGCTTGACCATTGTATGAAGTTGAATTGAATTCCAACCAGTAGTTTTCAAGTTATGCTCCGGACAAGGAAAAGTAACAAAGGGCAATAACTTTGTAATAAGTCAAGATATAGTTATGATTCCTGTGCACTGCACGTTCTCTCATTGTGCTAGACCATTGTATAAAGTTGTATTGAATTCAAACCAGTAGTTTTCAAGTTATGCTCTGGACAAGGAAAAGTAACAAAGGGCAATAACTCTACATAATTACTCAAGATGGAGTTATGGTTCTTGTGCACTGCACTTCCTCTCCATGTGCTTGACCATTGTATGACCGCCCGCCCGACCGACCAACCACCGAGTGACTCATATATACTCCCCTAAACTTCGTTTCGGGTGTATAAAAACCAAAATATATCTTCTTGTCAATTCTCGTCGGTTCTCGTCTGTTCTTGTCGGTAATTATGGAGACCCAGTTACACATGCGATCCCTTGTCTGTGTAAATTGTACTTACATGATATGATGTTTGATGAATAAAATATTGTTTAAACTAACATGCGAAAACGAAAGTAGACTAGATTTAAACTCAGTGCAGTATTAAAACATATCGATTAGTAAAAATAGAATAACATGTCTTCAAAAACAACAAAAATCTGAAACAAAAGTCTGTTGAAATGAACCCAAACAACAATTCTTGAAATGTTTTCTTACTGTTTACTTATTCATTTCTTTTTATCGGAAAATCCCCAAATCATTTCAGGCGGATCCGGAAGCACGGTGAACAATCACGTGATCGTAATACGTCATTTTGTTCGTCCGCAAAGAATATTTTATAAACAAAAGTCGTCGACTGAAATCTTCAAGTGAGCGAAAGTTTTTCATTTCTCAACCGATTTCTGTCAAATTTGTTGTAGGCAAAGGGGAAAACAGTACTCTGTCCCCGATTGATAACAGTTTTCTTAAAATAAGTCGCTCTTTTGTAAACATTCTGGAAAACCTTTGCAACAACGCCTGAATTCACGGTTTGTCCGCAAACAATATTTCAATTTTGACAGTGTATTTGGAGTAATCCACTTTTAGTGCCATGTATTCATGACAAAACTTATTCAGTTGTCATTTCACTGCAAATAAACACATTTCAGGTCAACCCAGTGCCTAAGAAAACAATAAAACATTCAGTTTGTAACAATGCTAATCCTCAAGGGTAAAACATTTAATGCTAATCCGCATGGTTATTTCCGAAACAGTTTGCTTGGAGGTATTGCAATGTTCGATTATGATTCAGTTTCACATGTGGAACACTCTTTCATACATAGGTATTGTTATATAGTGTAGATATATGTATTGCCCCGAATACTTAGTAAAACGGAATCGGTTGGCAAAATTTAAATTGAATACAAACTATGTTATGTTGTTTCTTTATAACATGCTTGCTCCGTCAATTTTTGACATTTATCATTATGTAATATTCTATTAAATTGTTCATAGATATATTGGTGACCGTATCTGGAAGTGTTCGGATTCGTCTGTCAGTAAGTTGGATGGTGCGCCTGTCTGCAATTCAATGTCTCATTTGTAACAATAATATGCATAGGCTAGTTATCGAATTAAGTTTTAGAAATACTTAGCAATGGAAGATGGTATGTCGAACACACTATACTTAATGTTTGAGGTCACGATTTAAGCTCATAACTGCTATCGTATATATGCCTAAACAGTATAACTTTTAACATGTCCGTTTTTGATAATTTCGACCCCTTCCATAGCCATGTCGATAGTCTCTCTCTCTCCTCGAGGTTCAGAAAGCGAAAATGTTATTTCATTTAAAGACGTTTTTAAAAATGGCTTTGGTGTTAACTATATAGTTTTACTTTATATTTTGCCACTGTGCTAACTTCATGATGTCTTCGAACAACAAAATAACAATACGGTAAATTATAGAAGTCAGTTGCGAGTTAAGTGTATTTCATTCAAATTCAGGCGGACAGTTTACCTAAACATCGTTTTTCGATATGAGAATTACAACACCCATACCCTCCGTAAGAAGCTTTCTCACATAGTCAGGTAGGTAGCAGGACTCGAACCAATGACCCTCAATCAGTGATAAGTTTTATGATTACAAGTAAGCGACCTTAACCACCCGATCTATCATGCGCTCGATCGCCAGACTGGCAGTATTACATTGCTAAGGAGTCGAGGACTCGTGCATTTGAACTGTGCAGTCTAGCAAAAAATCTACAAACATGCCGATAACCGCTTGTTACAATATGTAAACTTTTAAAAAGTAACAAACACAAAGTAAACAAAAAAGATAATAAGCGTTAAGTAGAGGTACATTTTAGTATACGCATATACATAGTTGTTGAGAAAGTTATTAATGGAGCGATTGAGTATGCAATCTATCTGTATCATTTATCATTTAAGCTATCACGTGATAAAGAGGATCGTGTATACGAATTCCATTCACCTCGCTTCCATTTGTAACATTTGATTGGTTCAAAAGCTAGGTCAAAACCCAGCTTATTTAACCGCGCAGAAAATATGAAACGGTGTGTAACGTGTTCATTGAATTAAATTTATGGCACGTTGATTGACAGTTCTTGCATATCGGATCGTCATTTCCGGTGATTTTGCCCATGCTGGGAAAAACGGTCTGGCACCCCTCCTTTGCCAGACGACTCTCGTGAATTACTTATAACGTAACGTTATGAACATTGTGACGTCACTTTCCTAAACACATCGTCGGAACATTGTTTGTTTTTCATGATAATTCATCATTTTTGCATTTAAAAATCTACTTTAAAGTTCAAGACGGTATGCAAGAAAAAGTTTCCATCTTGAGACACAGAGACTCGTTCCCGCCAAGACAGTTGCCTGAGGTGACGGATATTTCGGTCTGAACCTCGTGCTCATTACAGAAACTATTGTTCACACGCCCTACAATATCATGTGACGTAACAAAATGAGCTACAGAAAAGAAAGTTGAGGTCGGGGCCAAACAAAGTGATCAAACCCATTAAAAGCATAGTTTTTTTTGAATTCTATGTTTTACAAACACCGCCGCTCAAAAAATTCACTTTTGAAATAGTGGGGGTTCTTTTATTATCGCTTATATAAAAGAAACAGTGAACGTTGCTACAGTATAGTTTAAAAATGTACGTGTCTAAAAAATAACCATTTACGAGAAATCAAAATGGAATTATCACATTTTTTTCAAGAAAAATCCAACTGACATAGGTGTGTGTAAAAAGGGCAGACGAAATAATAGCTTTTAAACCAATACACCAAACTTTTCCTGCTACCAGTACGAAATAATAACTTTCCATTACTTTTCCTATTTTGATTTGATTTGATGAAAATTTTATCAAGGTCCGTCCAAAAGAGCACTTATGTTAGCTTAATATCTGGATGAGGCCCTGGCATGTCTCCCGTCATGCCTAAAAAGCAAAATTTTGAAGCCAGAAATAGGAGAAATTTACCTGACTGCAATTTCCAGCTAGTATAGCCAAAGGTTGAATTCGATTGGTTACCAAAGAGAAGGCCAATCACGGCGACCAATGAGATCTAAGTGTGATTGACCTACACTTTTCCTATTTTGACTGGGAGAGTCAATTTAAAACAAAGACTTCATACAGGAGTTGCTTCCCTTCCTCTGCCTGCCGAAATCTCTACCAAAAACTACAACAACACAAGGGAGATCACTGCGAAGAAAGGAACTATTATTTTATTTGTCCAAGTTCTTTATTTCTAAAGCATCAACTTCAAATACTGATGTGGCATTATCATTAATTTACCACATTTAAATGCACAACAACCGAAAATTGCTTTTATAAAACTGTCAACTAAAATACCATATGTGCAGTAAGATGAGCATATAATGTCACTTCAAGCGATGCAAACAAACACTAAGAACATTACTCCCAAAATGTTTGACCGGCCGATGGAGACTTTTCCAAATCATTCTTTTGAACCAAAAAGCAATATATCAAGGCAATAAAAATATCGAAAAGAGTTCTCTTTACTCATGTTTTCTATTGCAGATAGATCAAAGTCTAAGCTCCGTCTTCATATCAAAAACAAAATACAAATGTACAGTGTTTTCCTATAGATATATGCAGTAGTCATGATACAAAGATTGCGTTTGTAGCGAAAGCTTTTCCGGCAAATTCCACAAAGGTGTGGTTGTTCGCCCGTCTCTCGACTTTCAATACTCCTGAAAGAAAAAAAACTATGCGGATTAGCATTAAATGTTTTACCTTTGAGGATTAGCTTTGTTACAAACTGAATGTTTTATCGTTTTCTGAGGCACTGAGTTGACCTGAAATGTGTTTATTTGCCGTGAAATGACAACGTAGTAAGTTTCGTCGAGAATACATGGCACTAAAAGTGGATTACTCCAAATACAATGTCGAAATTGAAATATTCTTTGCGGATAAACCGTTGAATTCAGGCATCGTTGCAAAGGTTTTCCAGAATGTTTACAAAAGAGCGACTTATTTCAAGAAAACTGTTATCAACCGGGGACAGAGTACTGTTTTCCCCTTTGCCTACAACAAATCTGACAGAAATCGGTTGAGAAATGAAAAACTAACGCTCACTTGAAGATTTCAGTCGACGACTTTTGTTTATAAAATATTCTTTGTGGACGAGCAAAATGACGTATTACGATCACGTGATTGTTCACCGTGGGAAGGTAACTTTAAGGTTTTCAAACTGCACACTTTATGACCCGGTGCGCTGTCGTATTTACTCTCGTGTACATTACATCGGTTAAAAAATCCTACCAGATCTTTCATAACGTTTAAGTTTATAGGACAAAGCTGTCGCAAAACACAAGTTAAAACATGAGCAATACTAGATGTGTCTGATTAATTTGGTTAAATCTTTAGATATAATATATTAATATTCATACGGCTTGATTTCATATGTGTTAACTAGATTTATTTTGACAAATAAATAATGAAAATATTATCCATGGCATGGCCATAATGTTCAGTTTCGAACGGTAGCCATTACGAAAAAGGTCTTATAAATATTTAATAATTATGATACATTGATAAATAAAATCATAAAAACGTTTTCATGCGAGAAGAAATTACGTTTACCACTAGCATAAACCACAAAGTTTGCTATGTTTGTAGGCATGGGGAAGGGGATGCTCCATCGAAAAAATCAGATTCTATATCGCCAAAGCTCCATTCTTATGCATTGTGAGACATACTTTAACGAAAAAATAAAGACCAACATTTGACGTATGGTCACAGACCGACAGGAAGGTGAAATCTTACAAATGAAAAATATATCTTATGAGTAACAATGTAACTGTTACCCCGTGTAAACCGCTGTTCACATAGGCCTACTTTTTTCAGTAACATAATGATTCTTTTTGTAGTTGTGAATAATAAAACTACAATAGTAGTATAAAATGGGGGGTGCCCCCCCACCGAAATTTGCCCATACCCGAAATTTGCCCATACTGATATTTTTGCTTATTACTATATGTTTGCGCATGAACGATGTAGGGGAAGTAACTGCTAAAGAAATTGGGGGTTTATTATCGCAAGAGTGATGCCCTTGGATGATGTGTGGATTGAAAAAAGTACATTGTTTTAAAAGAGTCTATTTTCAACCAGTCGCGATAGAGGAAAGAATGATACACACGTGCCCAACCTAATGAATAGAACCATGACCGCCTAGGACGTTCACTTGTGTTCTGACGTTGAGTGCTGTAAACTCATTTGCGGAATGTTATATTTTACATTACCATGGATAACGAAGAGAAGGACAACATTTTACGACGATACTATTTCGAGGAGAAAAATCCCGCCGCCTACGCGGGTCCTCAGAAACTTTTCAGTGTTTTGAATGAAAAGTATCCCGGGGTATTTACAATAATGGACATAAAACAATGGCTGAACAATGAAGATGCATACTCATTGCAGAAAACACGACGACACAAGTTCAAAACGGTCAATAACCTCTGAAAAACTAATTTTTTAATATATATTTAAAACGATACATTTGAAGAGAGTATAGTTTATGCACGCTGAGAGACAGCAGCCGACTTTTCAGGTTATAACGACCGGTTCGGAGACCATATCATCGCTTTTGCGTCCGCCATTCAATTAGCACTTAATGTTCGGTGTGTTACATGCATGAGTCGGTTTTCTATAGGATGTGTAGCAGAGCAAAGGTCACATAATATATCTCTACAGGGGTATAGTAGGAATTCACTATTATATATATCAACACTATAAGCCACACGAAGTGACAAGATGAGTCATTCAGGAGGTATGATGAGGTATTGAGAAGGTAATGAGGAGGCATGAGGAGGTAATGAGGAGGTACGAGGAGGTTATGAGGAGGGTCACTTCTTGTGGCTTATAGTGTTGATATATATGATAGTGATTTGGTACAGATGGCGAGGGCAGTTGCTAATAAAGCGAGACCGTTATCTCACTATGGAGAGTAACGACAAGAACATCATATTTCATTGTAGGAAATGTGGTTACGTTTTTTTGCTTTGGAGAAACGTATTACACCACTTCAGAGTATGCCATACATGCGATACATGCGAGTATTATTCAAATTAGTAGGAATTCACTATTATATATATCAACACTATAAGCCACACGAAGTGACAAGATGAGGCATTCAGGAGGTATGATGAGGTATTGAGGAGGTAATGAGGATGCATGAGGAGGTAATGAGGAGGTACGAGGAGGTGATGAGGAGGTATGATGAGGTATTGAGGAGGTAATGAGGAGGTACGAGGAGGTTATGAGGAGGGTCACTTCTTGTGGCTTATAGTGTTGATATATATGATAGTGATTTGTTACAGACGGCGAGGTCAGTTTCTAATAAAGCGAGACCGTTATCTCACTATGGAGAGTAACGACAAGAACATCATATTTCATTGTAGGAAATGTGGTTACGTTTTTTTTTTTGCTTTGGAGAAACCTATTACACCACTTCAGAGTATGGCATACATGCGAGTATTATTCAAATATCTGTGTATGCTGCGACTGCGTGTTTGAAAACCGTAAGGCATTTCTCAAGCATGTGAAAATGAAAGCCTCGGAGGTAGTGAGGAGAAACAGACCAATGCAAACGAATTCTAACCTTTTAGGGATATCTAAGGGAGGTAAAAGTCGTTTGGTTCGGTCTCCTGAATGTTTGCAGCTATATGCGTCAAAATGTTTTATTCGATTTCTATCTATATGGCACTGGTTTCTGCAAATGAGACATGTATGTTGATATTTCGGATTATTTCATTTCAAATTTGGGGTATACCGTCGAAATCATACAAGTAATACTGGACTTTAATGAGCACCCCAATGACCAATAAATGGAACCTACCCATTGTAAAATTCCAAATGAAACACTTATAAAAAGATAGGACGGTTTATTCAAGCGTATATTGCAATGAAAATAAAACAAACTTTTGCGTATATTTCTCAACATAAATGTAGATTAATCAAATATTTAAAAAAAGTTGATAACTAATATATTTCGAAAGGACATCAACTGCATACTTATAAAAACCACAAACAGGTATTAAATAACAAGCGAGATTGTCATGGTGACACGATTAAATTACATTTTTTTTGAAAGAGCACACACTGCGACCTGTAAACCGCAAGCCTTTTCTTTGAATAGCGTTAATTTTAGTGGAGTGAGCGCTGTAGGAAAACATTATTTTAATCTTGCGTATATTTTAAATGAATAGTTTTAGATAAAAGCTTATTACTTGATTTAAACTCTTGCTTGTTGCTAGACGTTTTTATATACCCTTAGTTAAATGGTAAACACCACCTATTGGAAAAATGACCGAGAAAAAAGAAGTCACAAAGCAACATCTGTGTTTATTAGCTACATTTATTTTTTTCTTCTAAATTATCTACATTTCTTTAATATAAAAGCGTGAGTTTTAATAAAACAGACACAAGTTTTGCTCTTTCCAGATGGAACAAATGAATGAAGTCAGTCAATTCGTTGATAGAAATGTCACAGATCATAAAGGCTTTTTTATACAAAAGACACGCGGCTCACTTTAGCTTCGACAATATCGTTTTACTATTAGCCGAACAAGTTTGACAGTCCTGTTATACATGTATCACTCTCACTCAGTATCTTCCATTTGTTCCGTATCTTCTTCCTCTTCCGACTGTGGAGTGACGTAATTGTCCAGCACTTTATCAAACAGAAATCTCCGTTTAAGAATGGCGTACTTTAAGGCTTCCTCCCCTTCGTAGTGTTCTGTTGCAATTAGTTGATTGACTGTCTTCTTTATCGCTTTATAGATGGGATCCTTCTTCATAGCATCGAACCACACCAGTTTTCTACCGAAAATGTTCATCATGGCTTTCCTGTAAGTGCTTTTCATGTCCTCAAAGACATTTTCTCTGGCTTCACTTTCACTGATCTCGGTATCTTCTTCCATAAGCTCCTTCACTTCGGTTTCATACTGCGACTGGCACTTATCAAACGCTTCCTCTACAATGTATTCCCAAGGGTCAATATCCAAGCTCTTCTCAGATGTTACAAACATATCGTCGTCGCTGTTATCAGAATTGTTTTCATTAACAGGTCCAAAAATGTCCTCTTGTACAGAAATGTCTGACATCGCGTCTTCCTCTGAATCTTCGTCCGGATGTGCAGACCTTTTATGCCGCAACATATTATCCCGTCTTCTAAAGACTTTGAAACATATATCACATTCAAACATCGCGCTTGAAGGCTAAACTGCAAATGAGGAGGAGTCATGTAAGTGTTCAGTTTAATACCTGTCCAATAGTAGTGATGTTTTCATCTTCTTTTGAGGTCTGCTTCGGCTTTCTGCTCGCAGATGGTGCCCTCTGCCTAAGTTTCTTGTTACTCTTGTTACTAATACCATCTAACTTCCCTATGGAACCTTTACGCTTCCGTGTTTTACTGACTTCTTTCATTCGTTGCAATTCCAGATCGATTAATGTCACTTTAGGTTTGGACTGACGATCAAGCATACTCTTAGCTATAGCTGTCGTCTGCTCCGCTGGGAGGACCATCCGTATATACATTTCAGAATGAGGCACATGGCTTTTACGAGATGCGCTCCTATTAAACTTCCTCTTTACTCTCTTTTCTTTTGTATCGAATATATCCATTTTTCTCATGTGTGCGTCTTCACTTCTTGACATCCAAGCAATCACTGAAGTAAAAAATGTCATTCTATTTATTTATCGTTTAAGACTCAAGCTTTAAGACGTTTAAAAACCACCGTTGCAATAATATCGATATTCACACGTAAATAGGTATATATCCTACTTACTACCAGCTTATCTATCAGTTCGACTATATTGTTCACTTACACGCTTAAATGGAGTCCTTCTTAAGTTTATGATTCAAATATGGTTAACTCCTCGGAGGTAAGGGAGTGCCCCCTTCGTTAGGGGGTGGTGTCAGACAAGTTTGGGGGCACTCCCTTACCTCCGAGGAGTTAACCATATTTGAATCATAAACTTAAGAAGGACTCCATTTAAGCGTGTAAGTGAACAATATAGTCGAACTGATAGATAAGCTGGTAGTAAGTAGGATATATACCTATTTACGTGTGAATATCGATATTATTGCAACGGTGGTTTTTAAACGTCTTAAAGCTTGAGTCTTAAACGATAAATAAATAGAATGACATTTTTTACTTCAGTGATTGCTTGGATGTCAAGAAGTGAAGACGCACACATGAGAAAAAATGGATATATTCGATACAAAAGAAAAGAGAGTAAAGAGGAAGTTTAATAGGAGCGCATCTCGTAAAAGCCATGTGCCTCATTCTGAAATGTATATACGGATGGTCCTCCCAGCGGAGCAGACGACAGCTATAGCTAAGAGTATGCTTGATCGTCAGTCCAAACCTAAAGTGACATTAATCGATCTGGAATTGCAACGAATGAAAGAAGTCAGTAAAACACGGAAGCGTAAAGGTTCCATAGGGAAGTTAGATGGTATTAGTAACAAGAGTAACAAGAAACTTAGGCAGAGGGCACCATCTGCGAGCAGAAAGCCGAAGCAGACCTCAAAAGAAGATGAAAACATCACTACTATTGGACAGGTATTAAACTGAACACTTACATGACTCCTCCTCATTTGCAGTTTAGCCTTCAAGCGCGATGTTTGAATGTGATATATGTTTCAAAGTCTTTAGAAGACGGGATAATATGTTGCGGCATAAAAGGTCTGCACATCCGGACGAAGATTCAGAGGAAGACGCGATGTCAGACATTTCTGTACAAGAGGACATTTTTGGACCTGTTAATGAAAACAATTCTGATAACAGCGACGACGATATGTCTGTAACATCTGAGAAGAGCTTGGATATTGACCCTTGGGAATACATTGTAGAGGAAGCGTTTGATAAGTGCCAGTCGCAGTATGAAACCGAAGTGAAGGAGCTTATGGAAGAAGATACCGAGATCAGTGAAAGTGAAGCCAGAGAAAATGTCTTTGAGGACATGAAAAGCACTTACAGGAAAGCCATGATGAACATTTTCGGTAGAAAACTGGTGTGGTTCGATGCTATGAAGAAGGATCCCATCTATAAAGCGATAAAGAAGACAGTCAATCAACTAATTGCAACAGAACACTACGAAGGGGAGGAAGCCTTAAAGTACGCCATTCTTAAACGGAGATTTCTGTTTGATAAAGTGCTGGACAATTACGTCACTCCACAGTCGGAAGAGGAAGAAGATACGGAACAAATGGAAGATACTGAGTGAGAGTGATACATGTATAACAGGACTGTCAAACTTGTTCGGCTAATAGTAAAACGATATTGTCGAAGCTAAAGTGAGCTGCGTGTCTTTTGTATAAAAAAAGCCTTTATGATCTGTGACATTTCTATCAACGAATTGACTGACTTCATTCATTTGTTCCATCTGGAAAGAGCAAAACTTGTGTCTGTTTTATTAAAACTCACGCTTTTATATTAAAGAAATGTAGATAATTTAGAAGAAAAAAGTAAATGTAGCTAATAAACACAGATGTTGCTTTGTGACTTCTTTTTCTCGGTCATTTTTCCAATAGGTGGTGTTTACCATTTAACTAAGGGTATATAAAAACGTCTAGCAACAAGCAAGAGTTTAAATCAAGTAATAAGCTTTTATCTAAAACTATTCATTTAAAATATACGCAAGATTAAAATAATGTTTTCCTACAGCGCTCACTCCACTAAAATTAACGCTATTCAAAGAAAAGGCTTGCGGTTTACAGGTCGCAGTGTGTGCTCTTTCAAAAAAAAATGTGATTTAATCGTGTCACCATGACAATCTCGCTTGTCATTTAATACCTGTTTGTGGTTTTTATAAGTATGCAGTTGATGTCCTTTCGAAATATATTAGTTATCAACTTTTTTTTAAATATTTGATTAATCTACATGTATGTTGAGAAATATACGCAAAAGTTTGTTTTATTTTCATTGCAATATACGCTTGAATAAACCGTCCTATCTTTTTATAAGTGTTTCATTTGGAATTTTACAATGGGTAGGTTCCATTTATTGGTCATTGGGGTGCTCATTAAAGTCCAGTATTACTTGTATGATTTCGACGGTATACCCCAAATTTGAAATGAAATAATCCGAAATATCAACATACATGTCTCATTTGCAGAAACCAGTGCCATATAGATAGAAATCGAATAAAACATTTTGACGCATATAGCTGCAAACATTCAGGAGACCGAACCAAACGACTTTTACCTCCCTTAGATATCCCTAAAAGGTTAGAATTCGTTTGCATTGGTCTGTTTCTCCTCACTACCTCCGAGGCTTTCATTTTCACATGCTTGAGAAATGCCTTACGGTTTTCAAACACGCAGTCGCAGCATACACAGATATTTGAATAATACTCGCATGTATGCCATACTCTGAAGTGGTGTAATAGGTTTCTCCAAAGCAAAAAAAAAACGTAACCACATTTCCTACAATGAAATATGATGTTCTTGTCGTTACTCTCCATAGTGAGATAACGGTCTCGCTTTATTAGAAACTGACCTCGCCGTCTGTACCAAATCACTATCATATATATCAACACTATAAGCCACAAGAAGTGACCCTCCTCATAACCTCCTCGTACCTCCTCATTACCTCCTCAATACCTCATCATACCTCCTCATCACCTCCTCGTACCTCCTCATTACCTCCTCATGCATCCTCATTACCTCCTCAATACCTCATCATACCTCCTGAATGCCTCATCTTGTCACTTCGTGTGGCTTATAGTGTTGATATATATAATAGTGAATTCCTACTAATTTGAATAATACTCGCATGTATCGCATGTATGCCATACTCTGAAGTGGTGTAATACGTTTCTCCAAAGCAAAAAACGTAACCACATTTCCTACAATGAAATATGATGTTCTTGTCGTTACTCTCCATAGTGAGATAACGGTCTCGCTTTATTAGCAACTGCCCTCGCCATCTGTACCAAATCACTATCATATATATCAACACTATAAGCCACAAGAAGTGACCCTCCTCATAACCTCCTCGTACCTCCTCATTACCTCCTCATGCCTCTTCATTACCTTCTCAATACCTCATCATACCTCCTGAATGACTCATCTTGTCACTTCGTGTGGCTTATAGTGTTGATATATATAATAGTGAATTCCTACTATACCCCTGTAGAGATATATTATGTGACCTTTGCTCTGCTACACATCCTATAGAAAACCGACTCATGCATGTAACACACCGAACATTAAGTGCTAATTGAATGGCGGACGCAAAAGCGATGATATGGTCTCCGAACCGGTCGTTATAACCTGAAAAGTCGGCTGCTGTCTCTCAGCGTGCATAAACTATACTCTCTTCAAATGTATCGTTTTAAATATATATTAAAAAATTAGTTTTTCAGAGGTTATTGACCGTTTTGAACTTGTGTCGTCGTGTTTTCTGCAATGAGTATGCATCTTCATTGTTCAGCCATTGTTTTATGTCCATTATTGTAAATACCCCGGGATACTTTTCATTCAAAACACTGAAAAGTTTCTGAGGACCCGCGTAGGCGGCGGGATTTTTCTCCTCGAAATAATATCGTCGTAAAATGTTGTCCTTCTCTTCGTTATCCATGGTAATGTAAAATATAACATTCCGCAAATGAGTTTACAGCACTCAACGTCAGAACACAAGTGAACGTCCTAGGCGGTCATGGTTCTATTCATTAGGTTGGGCACGTGTGTATCATTCTTTCCTCTATCGCGACTGGTTGAAAATAGACTCTTTTAAAACAATGTACTTTTTTCAATCCACACATCATCCAAGGGCATCACTCTTGCGATAATAAACCCCCAATTTCTTTAGCAGTTACTTCCCCTACATCGTTCATGCGCAAACATATAGTAATAAGCAAAAATATCAGTATGGGCAAATTTCGGGTATGGGCAAATTTCGGTGGGGGGGCACCCCCCATTTTATACTACTTACAATATGTATGTCTTTTGCAATAATTTCAACCAACGGAATTGACTGGAGCCCGACATACCCTTGGTAATGTGTGTTTATAATGGGAATATGTTTCGCGGCAGTACGCACACTTGTATAAGGAATGCACTGGATGACGAGATTGGTATCATGCTGCCTGTTGAGTGCATCATGGCAACTTACGTGATGCAGTTTTAAACGCCTGCATTAGGTACCTGTCATTATTGTATTTCATTTAGCATCTATGATATAAAAACAGATAGAGAAGGAAAACACGCGGCATCTGATATCAGATACCATGTGTTTTCTTTTTCTATTATTTAAGGGATGTGGAGAGGCACAGCTTGTACTTTATAGCTAATCGCTGGAGTGAAAGAAATAAACAGTTGTTCATATAACAGAGTGTCAATGTCTGAATGTCGTGCCCCGTGTTCAAAAGCTGAATTTATGCGCTGAAAAACTTGGATATGACTTACCTGCCTCTAAATGTTTTAGTTTGATCTAGTTATAAATATTACTGAAACCTTCATTTTTATCATACATGTAAAATGATAAAACACACATATATATATATATATAGCACTAACCTATAAGTTTTTATTGCATGTTTTACCGCTTGTTATTTTTTTCATTTCCCAAACAATCAAAAGACCCAGACCTGCTCAGACTTATAGCTACTACTCCCATTGTTAACATGGGAAAATATCACTAATTCCACTGGCTGAAACAACAGATGTTTATAATGTTAAAATAGTTGTCAATGTAGTTCCACTGCCTCAAACTACAATAAAAAATATTTTATAAAAGCTTTTCTATATGCAAAGAAATAATATTTTACAAGACGTTTATGATATTAAAAACATATCTATCTGAAAAGAAAGACGGTTTCCACTGGCGCAAACTACAAGGTATGTCGAAATAAAACGTATGTCTAAATGAGAGAAAATGACTATTTCCACTGGCGCAAACTACAAGGAAATTTATGTAAAAAAATATCTATCAAGTAAGAAATAACGTTTTCCACTGGCGCAAACCACAAGGTATAATACGATAACATATCCCGTCTATATGGAATAAAATGACTATTTCCACTGGCTCATCCTACAAGGAAATGTATGTTATATAAAGCATATATCTGATGAAAAATGACTGTTTCCATTGGCGCAAACCACATGGTATAATACGATAAAATTTGCCGTCTATATGAGATAAAATGACTATTTCCACTGGCTCAAACTACAAGGAAATGTATGTAATAAAAACATATCTATCTGATAAGAAATGACGGGGTTTTTTTGCACTGGCTGCAACTGCAAGGCATAAAACGACAAAATACCCCATCTACATGACAAAAAAATGACTGTTTTCACTGGCGCAAACTTCAAGGAAATTTATGTAATAAAAAGCTGATGTATCTGGTAAGAAATGACGGTTTTCACTGGCGCAAACCACAAGGTATATTATGACAAAAACGTTCGTCTATATAAGACAAAGTGACGATTTCCACTAGCGCAAACCACACGGTATATTACGGCAAACTATTCCGTCTATATGAGAGAAAATGCCTGTTTCTGCTGCCTCAAACTACAAGGAAATATATGTTATAAAATCATATCAGTCTGAAAAAAATTACGGTTTTCACTGGCGCAAACCACAAGGTATATTATGACAAAAATGTTGGTCTATAGAAGAAAAAATGACGATTTCTACTGGCTCAAACTACAAGGAAGTTTATGTGATATAATTATATCTATTAGAAAAGACTGGCGCAAACCACACGGTATATTCTCGACAAAATATTCCGTCTATATGAGAGAAAATGACAATTTCTGCTGCCTCTAACTACAAGGAAATTTATGTTATTAAAATCATATCTATTTGAAAAGAAATGACGGTTTCCACTGGCGCCAAGCACAAGGTTTAATACGACAAATATTCTGTCTATATGAGAGAAGATGTCTTTTTCCGCTGCCTCAATCTACAAGGAAATTTATGTTATAAACACATCTCTTTCTGAAAAGAAATAACGGTTTCCAATCGCGCAAACCGCAAGGTATAATACGACAAAATATTCCGTCTATATGAGAGAAAATGTCTATTTCCGCTGCCTCAAACTACAAGGAAATTTATGTTATAAACACATCTCTTTCTGAAAAGAAATGACGGTTTCCACTGGCGCAAACCACAAGGTATAATACGACAAAATATTCCGTCTATATGAAAGAAAATGAAATTATTATTAGAACACGCTGTTGTTGCTAGCCTGCAAATGTAGTTACAGATAAAAAGGGAAGTAAGTTACGGGCGTCTTATGGGTAACATCAGTTGGAGTGCCAGTGCGTGTGCGGATGATATAACCATTAATTCAAAAAAATTTTCACACTGTTAAGTTTGGCAGAAGACTTCTCTAACCACCAAAGATATGTCCTACAGCAGAAGAAGACAGAATCACTAAAATCGTATCCTAACAAGTCAAAGATGAATGATACTTCCACTGTCAACTTCAATATACATGTATATGGTAAAGCAATTTCAAATGTTGAAGTCAGCACCCATCTTTGAAAGAAAAGATACACAACTCTTCGTGCGACGGCTGACTATAATGTCGACAATAATAAACAGAAAGCACGCCGTACAGCACACAGTCTTATGGTAAAGGTAAAGCGATATTTAATTTTTGATTTGATTATTGAAATAATCTACGGGTAATATGGCTCGTCAGTACCCGAAACTAAAAGTAAACTTTCCACTTAGTATTGAGCACATTTAAATAAGACGCGAAGGTGTGAATGTTATCAAATGTCAGATCTATGAAAGGGGTTAACACTGAAACGCCAAATTAATTAGGCTAGGGTTACTCTAGTAAACAGAGTTCTAAACCGAACTTGTCGAGTAAGACAATTGCGCATGCGCATAATATCTAATCTACTCGACTCGCATCGAATCTACTCGACTCGTGACACCACCTCCCCTGTATGAAAACAAGCTCCACCTTGTCGAAACTACCAAGGCAACAATTCTGAACAAGCAGTTTTAGTCGGTTTTCAGCCCTAAATCCCCCTTAAGACTTGCTTACCTCTGTAAAATGAAACTGCAAGACATGTCTACCAGCCCAAATGACCAAACTGTCCAAGACATGGCATATATTACTATAAGCTCCAATGGGATAGAGAAACTTCTCACTAATCTAAATCCCATAAGGCTTGTGGTCATGAAAAAGCCCATCATTCTCACAACACTCTCTAAAGAACTCTCCCCAATCATCGACGTTGTATTCCAGAAACCCCTTGAGGAAGGATCCGTGCCATTCCAGTGGAAGCCAGCAAATGTTGCTCCCGTGTACAAAAAAGGCAGAACGTAAATCCCCGCCCACTATAGGCCCATCTCATAACATGTGTTCTATGTAAGGTACTAGAACATATTGTGTCCACCTCTTTAGTGAAAACACTTTACAAACCATATCATCCTCTACCATCTGCAGCATGGATTTCGGGAAAAGGGGTCCTGTGTGATCCAACTAGTAAAGTTAATAAACGACTAGGTCACCTCAGTCTATAATAAGCAGTCTTTTTTTTATTTTAGCAATGTTTTCGATAAGGTCAGTCATGAGAAAGTACTACTGAAAATGCACAATTACGGAGTCAGAGGTCAATCATTAAAGTGGATAAAGAGATTTCTAAACAACATACTCCGGTAGGTTGTCCTAAATGGCACCAGTTCATATGCCTCCTCAAGGGTCTCAAGGGACCCCTGCTCTTTTTAGGTTATATAAATGACCTCCCGCATAATATCAGTTCCAAAGTCCGCCTCTTTGCTGATGATACTGCAGCCTATTTAGCCTTTTCATCTGCAAACCAATCGGCCACCCTCCAAAATGACCTCCAGAGGTTAGAAGAGTGGGAGTTGGAGTGGGACACAGAATTCAAACCCTCAAAATGTCAAGTGATTCACGTCACTAGAAGGAAACACCCGGTGTTTCCCCCCCAGCATTACCTTCATGGAGTCCTACTTGAGTCTGTTACCTTGGCTTAATACCCGTGGATACCTCAAATAACATGTCGTGGGACGATCACATAAATGGGTCAACAATGAAAGCTAACCGAACAATAGGGTTTCTACGTAGAAACATCAAGGTCATATCTGAACCCCTTAATTCCATTGCTTACCAGACCCTAGTTAGACCCCAGCTGGAATATGGCTCCGATATATGGTCACCCCTTACCTAAACCCTCATATACCACATTGAGGGCATCTCGATGGATTAAGTCCGACTTTGGTCAAACAACCAGTGTCACTTACATACTCCATTCCCTTAACCTACGCCGACTTAATCTTAGGCGTATTGACAACAGGTAATCCCTTATGTGTAAAATCCATAATGAACTGGATGCTATCCCCACTGAATTCTACCTAGTTCCCCTATCCCGCCACACATGCCACTTTCATTCCTCAAGTTATGAGTTAATCCCAGCAACCGCAGTATTCCTTCTTCCCGCGAACTATTGAGCCCCCGAAGTGGTCCTCTCCCTACCCTTAAGCAGTTCAGAGCTGTTTGCCGCATTGATCATGTTTGTCTTGCTAGTTGCTTTTATACTTTACTCTTTTAACCAAACCAAGTTTTTCTTTTGTTTTTAATCTTCTTATTATATTTCAGTCTACTAATATCTTTGTGGCTGACGCTCCAAATGGCTATGTCCCCACTAGTGGTTCGACACTACAGGAAAATAGATAGCTGCTTGTGGATAGGCCAGGGTCATGATGACGGAGTCGATTAACGAGTATTAAGAAGTTGTGCGCCCGAACAGAATGTCAAGAAGGTGAGAAAAATGTAGAGCCTGGCCGAGTTATCCGACCGCTTACTCATTTTATCTCAATTGCGAACAAATCCGTCCCGTGACATAACCCTTCAAAAACTGGAAATTCGTCCTCAAATTAGCGGGCTCCAGCTCTAAGGGTAATCAATTAACATTGCAAGCGTCGCTAGACTGACCAAGCAATTCTGACACGGGCACATATTGGGCACAAGATATCACAAGGTGAGAAAGTTGTGAAGCCTGACCAGGACTCCAACCCGGTACCCTTCGCTTACAGGGCGAATACTATCTAGACTGAGCTATTCAGTCGCTACGCAATTTTCCCTTTAACTGGTACGCGCCTATTTGAACATCGCTCGGCCTTTTCCGTAGAAATAACAGTTTTTTTTACGGAAAGGCCGAGCGATATTCCGATTAAACTGCACAGTGCACACATGACTATTTCGTAAAATATGACATCATTGCAAATTTAATATGACCTTCACATACTATGAAATGAGTGTTGTTTACGATTTTTAAGACCGATGAAAAGGTTTGGAATTTATTTTGAATGACTTGTTTAAATGCTTAAAAAAGTGCAAATGACATGGACATTGTGTAACTCGAAAGAATTTTATGCGAGCATCCAGGATAGATGAACTCTTCAAAATAGCAAACAAATTGAAACAAGAGGGCAATGATGGCCCTATATCACTCACCTGAGTACCAGTGCACTCAAATAAGGAAGTCACTGGTTGCTAGGGAAAGTCATTGGTTGCAAAGATGATGTTAATGGTTGATAAGGAAGTCACTTATTGCTAGATGAAGTCATTGGTAGCCAAGAAAGTCACTGGTTGCTAGGGGAAGTCAATGGTTTCTAGGGAACAAAATTGATGCTAAGGAAGTCAATGTTGCTAAGGATGTCACTTTTTGCTATGGAAAGTTTTGCTATGGAAAGTCAGTGGTTACTAAGGACGTAACTGGTCCCTAAGGAAGCCACTGGCTGCTAGGGGAAGTCACTGGTTGCAAAGGGTAGTCACTGGTTACTTATGAAGTCACTGGTTGCTGCGGAAGTCAGTGGTTGCTTTGTAAGTCGCTGGTTGCTATAGGCACTCAATTGAAGCTAGGTTTATCGTATAACTCTATATATTGACAGGCTCTAGAGCTCTAGGCCATGTGAATTTGGAGAAGAAGATTCTTAAAGTTTTTCCTATAGCAAGTTAGCCCCGGGCATTTTTTGTTTAATCCGAGGTCTTGTGGCCATATTAATTGTGTTCAAGTTTCATTATGACTGTTTCAAAAATGTAGATGCTAGAGTGTAAACAAACTAATTATGGATGGCCGGACAGACCTACGACCGACGCCTGACATTCAACGATCCTACAGCTTACTATGACCATAAACTAAAAAAGTAGTTTTTTATATAGATATGAACAGATTTTGACATGATTTTCGTAGGCCGAACCAGATTACAGTATAATATACCTGTTAAAATACTGACGCGTACCTAGGTTTTTTTTCAGGCAACTCTTGTAAAAAGATATTCAAAATTGCTACAAAAATTTAAAATATTTATCTGCAT
This sequence comes from Saxidomus purpurata, assembly GCA_022818135.1. Taxonomy (NCBI): domain Eukaryota; kingdom Metazoa; phylum Mollusca; class Bivalvia; order Venerida; family Veneridae; genus Saxidomus; species Saxidomus purpurata. The sequence continues at coordinate 7,010,208 of JAFMSR010000006.1, forward strand.
ACTAAATGAAGTGTGTTGCGTCATAATCCAAGATGAAAACGTTAGTTTATTGCACGTTAAATGACTTATGCGTCATAACTGAAATTCGCAATTTTAGAATAGTCAATTTTATGTTTTCTCGATTTCTTTACTGTAAATGTTTTTGAATTTTTGTGTTTTGTTCTATACCGATTATTTCCACCTATCCTATGAATCAAAGCGCATAGACCGGGCGTTTTATAAGAGCTAATTACAAGTAATACTACAGCTGTAGTGTGTACCTAGTCTGTCAAAACTACCTCCATTTCTTCTCCAGTGCTGGAAAATCGCATCTTACACCCCATTGTATAAGATGACTTAATGACGTCAGAAAGAACTACTTTTATGAATGAATGTGTAAATGTATACATTACTACAAGAAAATAGCGCATAAATATAAGTCATTACTTTTATTTTATTTCTGCTACTATTAGTCGAATATGGTAACTGTTTTTGGCTTTGGCATTAACTCGGCTCTGCACGTGCAACCAGATAAAGATTCTTATAATATCACTCTGATGACCGGAACTTATTAAGCTTTAAAATTTACCCCCGCTTATTCTAACATGATTAAAAGCGTTCACGCGCATTTTGTCGGTCTTTGTGTTCTAAATACAAACTGTTAACTAATCATTAAACTTTCACTAAAAGTTAACATTTACATTTGTATTCTCTTTGTTTTATGCTGGAAGCATAGTTTGCGGATATTTTATATAATACGTAATGCTTAAAATTACGTGGGACGTGTTGTGTACACGGGTTACCTGATTACCTATGGGTACTGAAGGTTATTCTAAGTCATTCAGGGTTATTATGTCTTTGTCTACATAAATCTAATAAATGAGGGTCTTTTTTCCAGAATTAGGTTACCTGGTTACCTATAGGTACTGACGCTTACTCTAAGTCATTCAGGGTTATTATGTCTTTGTCTAAATAAATCTAATAAATGAGGGTCTTTCTTCCAGAATTTGGTTACCTGGTTACCTATGGGTACTAAGGTTACTCTAAGTTATTCAGGCTTACTATGTCTTTGTTTACATATATCTAATAAATGGGGTCTTTCTTCCAGAATTGTATTACCTGATTAACTAAAGCTACTGAAGGTTAATCTGGGTCATTCAGGGTTACTATGTCATTCTCTACATAAATCTTAATAAATGAAGGCTTCGCTTCCAGAATAGGGTTACCTGGTTAGCTATGGGTACTGAATGTTAGTCTGAGTCATTCAGCGTTACTATATTGTGAAGTAGAATGTAACCTACAATGTCCATTCCATAGTTATAAATTCTTGTATGGACTAAATCAGTGCAAATGTATACCTTACGTATTGTTACTCATGATGTCAGTAATAACTTTCCAAAAATTATTTAAATCTATCAAATTCAAGAAAACGTGAAAATTATCTGTAATGTCCATCCCTTCCAAACCCACATCGTGACATAGATTTGAATATCTTACAAAATATTTGCTGTGTTTTGTTTAGTTTTACTATTAAAAACTAAAATGTGCAATTAATAGATACATTTGCAGTTATAAAAAACGGATTGCATATCTGTATAAGTATTAAGGGAAAGTTTATAGACTTATGAAAATTCCATCAATTAAATCGCTAAGTAAATAACCTTTTTCAATATTTTAACATTAATTCTACATTTTTTAAATTCTGCCAAACACGCCAAAACATATTTGTGATCAGATATAAGAATATGAAAAAAACTGTATTAGAAATTGTGAAATAGAAACAAAATTGACAAAAACTACTGTATGCAACTGTATATATAAGAATTGAAGTTCTATGTTATACTGCAACATGCATATTTCAGGCATCTATCTTGACTTATGAAGGACTCCCGTAAAATATTTAGATCTTTTGATCTTCAAGAAGATGGATTACATATTACATAAAAATCCCTCCCTAAAACAGCACAATCAGCTGGTGATCTGTTATGTATTGTATATAATAAATAACTCAAAATCCCCTCAATCAAAATCCCCTAGTTCCAAAAATGTCATAGTAGTCATAATCTCTTGAATGCATTTTACACTGTAATTTCAATAATTTTAATTCTTTTCAATCATTCGCTATGTAAGTAAAACTAGAGACAAATAAAACATTAAGTAAATTATTTTCATTCAATATATGCTTTTCCACTTGTAAATTCCATTGAGGGGATTATGACTACTATGCCATATTTGGACCAAGGGGATTTCGACTGAGGGGTTTTTTAAGTACATGTACACTCGTAATAAAGTATCTGATGTCCACGGAAATCATCTTAGGCATTACCATAAAGTCAAAAAGATTAAAACTGTACAATACATAGAGTCATAAAACCCCTTTGAAGACTCCAGTCATTAACTAACCTTTGCTAAAACAATAAGTTAAGAGTTGTGGACACACCTGGTTTATTTGACACTATCGCCCAGAAGAAGATATTTACATGGGACTCCCATAAAATCTCTCCTTTACACGACACCAGGATTCCATGCAAATGTATTTATTCTTGAAAAGGGACGTTTCTCAGATGAAACTGTTAATACTAAGGATTAATTATATTCTTTGTTTGGGCCCGGAGAGGAAAAGTTTGCCTGTATTATACTGACACGTACTTAGGATAAAAGAGCTGTAAATAAATATCTATTAGAAGACTTACCACAGGGTTTGAAAGATTTAATAAAAGGATGCGGAGGTAGACGTAGAAATGCACCAATCGTCAATAAAGCAGGGCAAAAGCAGAAGGAAAAACAAGTGGAGTGTGTTTTACAAATGATAGAGGAAATCAAGCAAGGTAATGGTAGCATTCAAATTAGCAACGCAATATGCATACAACAAATGTTCAGGACAAATATCGACCCAATCAATACACATTTTGCGCAAAACTAGTATACAAATGCAGTCGTCTGAAACTGAATGCAGGATGCTTGATATGATATTTCAAATAAAGAAAAATACTGCATCACATATTGAAAGGGAAAAACTTCATACAACAAGACGCGACAGAAAAGTTGACACCGCAACCTTTTGCGCAAATTAAAGGCCTAAAAGAATGTCTGTAAGAGAAAACAGTGCCTGCCTATCATCATGTTTTATGATATAGTCTAATATATGTGTTGGCTTTTGAAAAATTTGACACCTCTTCTTCTTTGATATTGTATATTTAACAAATTACACCAAATTTTCGTAACATGTCAAGCGTTAAATTGACAACACTCCCTTCGATCAATAGAAAAGTGTTTCATTAACAGTTTCGATTGAAGTATCTTCACGGATGCTTAAAAATACTTGCGAAATTTCGACAGACACGTACTTACTTGCACGTTAGTTGATAATTTACGCAAGAGTAAATGTCTCTCTTCAACATATGTTTTATACGCTGTTCCTCTCTTGAACAAGATAACCTAAGATTTGTGGAAATTTCTATATTTCCAAAGTCGAATGTAAACAAAATAAGGCTTCTCTAAGACATCATTAGCCTCATACATATGGTACACTTTCTCATTGTTATTCCTTTTGCTACCTACAGTATTAAGGTATTCAATGTCAATGTTTCAAAGGTTCCCAGAATATATTGTCATTTTAAGCATTAATATCCTTTCGATAATTTACACTAGAATTGTAAAAGAAATTTGCCGTCAAATTAAAATAATAATCACTACGGAATTTCATACCATCTCTAAAATTCAGACTACCGTAAGGTGTACCATAGATAATAGTCTGTCAATATGACAATATAACATAAATTTGGCAATAAAGAATACAGTATATACAAAATGTACTATAGAGTTACAATAACAACACATTTAGTCCACCGACTTATGACCATGCCCAAATCATCATGATGCATATGATTAAAAAGCTTTAAAAATTTTACTTTTACTGTCTAGATTTTCAAATAAACGGATCTGAAATCAGCCATTTCTGTAAAAAAAATTTGCAGTGCCTTAATTGTACATGGTCATTATATTTTTAAGTCTGATTATATAGAAATAGTTTTAGAATATTTCAGCAAAACATTTAAAACTGCTTTTAAAACTGTAGAAGAAAAGTAAAACAGACGAAAAAGTAAACTAACAATTGGGTTTGGATGGGATTTGAACTCTACTTTAAAAATTGCATACTGTACTAAACCACAGAGACTGGCTTGAATAGACGGGGAAAATAAGTTTATATTAATTATATATAGATTAAGGCAATTGAAGAGTATTCAGTTCGAGGCTTTTCTTATTGGTTCAATAACGTAATTACGCTTTTCATAGTCTTTTATTTGAGCCCTGTTTCATCGGCATTAATTGAATTGAAAGGTAAAACAAAAACGTATATGCAGTCGAAAGAATCGAACAGTGTTTTAATAATCGCTATTATCAGATATGGTTATACATGTACTATATGATTATCTATTTAGTTCTGCCCTGGTCATAGTGCTACGTTTTGACCACGCTGTTGTGTCCCGTTTCTGAATCCAACGATTTTGAAATTTCAGCCGGGTGCCACGCTGTGCAACTTTGTCTCAACGTTCTCGCCTCGATGTTGTCCCGTTGTGACATGATTGACAAGTGACAACGAAAATCAAAGTCGGGTCATGCCTCGCTGCCGCCACGATGTCGCCACGTTGTTCCACCATGTGCTTCGTTATGCCTCGCTGCCACCACACTGCAACCACGTTCAGCTAAAACTCGTTACGCACTGGCTGGTGGGCCTGATTAGCCATTATATTACATATTATATCTCCATTATAAATATGCAAATAAGAAAACAGATTGCCGCAAAACTGTGCAGGAGTACTCAACCCCAGGCACCCGGGAAGCACAGGGAGAAGATGGGGATGCAGCTGGAGTAGCCCCCACAAGTAATAGAGACCATGGAAGGGGCCGTAGAGCCCATGGGAGGAGAAGCGAGGACCCCGGTGAAGAAGACAAGTCTAGGGAGGGTCAACAAGTACCCCAGCACCAGTAAGGGAGAAGCCTGCTCCCAAAGTGTTGTCTAAGGCCCAAAAGGAGGATATCGTGGAATGGATACAGGCAAAATACCATGTATGAGTATGTCGTCACTGGTCAAACAACAACCGGTACCACCTAACGCTGCCAGAGGTAACGCTATCAAATTCTGCCCCAACATTGACCTCACCGTCTGTACCTGATTCGTATACTGGGATGGACACACACACATCATTTTTGCAGTGTCAACATCAGCTTTGCCGTAAACTCTCCAGAGTTTGCTGACCTAGACATCATGACCATTGACAAGTATGGACTGTGCCATATACTGTGTTAGACCGTTTTTGTTTTGTACAACATTGCGATTTTGTATAACAAGTCATTGTGGTTTTACAAATGTCAAATGTTGTAATATTGCCTGTTTGAAGTTGTATATACCTCAGGTGATAGTCGAGCGTAAATGCAGCCTCCGAACAGGCAGTATTACACTATATGGCCTGTGCACAATCAGCATATTAACGAATTTGTCATACCTCAGTCCTTTAATAACATCTTAATTGTACTACGTTTGTTTGTCTTCGATTTTTTTTTTCATTTCAAAAGAAATTAACTGTGCCCCTTGAAAGAAAGTGAACTTAGATTTGCATTTGTCCGTGCGTCCGTTCATCCGTGCGTCCTTGCAAAAAGTTTGTATCGCGCTCTCAGCAAAAACTATTTCACCTAAGGCCATAGGACCATTGATGTATCGAAAATAGCTGTACTTGAGTTTGTGTCGTACACTGAGCAATACTTATATCACTTAGGAAACTTCAAAAAAATATTGTTCAGCATACGAAGTTGTGCACATGGGCTTTCGCATCTCATTGAATCCTAGGATATCAGAGTTATGGTCTTTGCTTTAATAAAAATTGCAGTTTTAAAACCTTCACGTGCTCAGCCGAAGTTTTTTACCTAAAGTTTTGAAGCCTTGTATAAATATTCATCAGCATGGCAGCTTGAGTTTTGAGTCCCCTTCCACTGTGGGAGAGCAGAGTTATGGCCCTTGGTGTATTAAATTGTTTTTGCTATGTTTGTGCTACGTTATACTACGTTGTATCGCGTTCTCACCACGTTGTTGCCACGTTTTAGTACGTTGTGGGAAAACGCCAGCGATTTATGAACAGGTCCAAAATTAAAGTTTCATTTTTTATCGTAATTCTTTTCTGTAGGTAAAGTGTTTGTAATGTGTTTGTCTATTATAAAAGGGCCAGCCATTTCTGATTTACGAGTCATCTTCTTTTTGAGCACATTACCTCCCGAATCCTATCATTTTAATGCCAAGCACCAGGCAGGTAGGCATACGGTATTCATTATGCATTTAGCTGGCGGCTCACCAACCGGCCATATCAGAACGGACCCCTGCTGGGATTCGAACCTTCGACTTCCCGCTGCCAAGGCGGATGTCTAAACCATTAGACCAAGGGAGACGTAAAACTTGACAATTTAAGCGTAAAATTTATACAATTACGTATTTGCGCAAAACATGATTGTGTTGTATGCAAAATTATTTTATTGACATCACCGCATAAATAGACAGCGACGACCCAATCAAAAGCGATGTTGTTAACGTCATGTGTATGTATGGCGCTTCTGCATGCCAATCGGATGCACTCTTAAGATTCAAAGTACTGTGCGGATTGCACATTCATACAATAAGGTCTTTAATTTTTATCAGGCCGTTTACTATCATGGTTAAATATATGCAGTATTTTTAACAGAATATTTATTGGTAAACCATAATTATTTTGATTTGGCGTTGTTTCCTTGACTTGTGCCAAATGGCGAGAAGGGACTCGAATTTAGGACTTTCACATACATAGTCTCCAAACCGAGTTATCCGCTTTTTTTTAAAAATGTGTATATTGTGAAAACGACGGTAACAGTAGATGTCGATACAGGTAATCTCTCTGACGGGTTGGTTCAGATCTTAGCAGATTTTGTGGATGTCTTTATATATGTTTGAAAATGTTCTTTTCTCAATTTTTATATTATCTTCTTTCCTTACATTTACATGCATTTAACTTTCAAAAGTTGGTTACATGTTCTACATCTAGAGCATAATTGGGCAAATGATTCTCAGTGAAGCTGCTCTTTCCAATAACTCGAGAACAATAACGCAAACTAGATAGTGAGGTTGGTCTCAATCATTATTAGCAAGTATTACATTTTATTTAAAAATATAAAAACTTCGAAACTTGTATATTTTGCCAATGTCAATCTGTTTTGATAGATTTTATATTTTATTTAAGTCTCATTTCTGCATATATGCAATACAATTTACAACTGACACTTACATTTACAATATACAGAACCACTCTTTTAAGAGTTATAAGAGACTATATGTACATGTATTACACATTAAAACACAAATGTCTTAAAAAAGTAACAATAAGAAGTCTAATTATACGAGATATTTAGAGATTGGCATCAATCTGGACTATGATTTTATAGCCTAAAATCTGCTCTAAAATTAGTATAGAATAATATGTGACAAGCGGAAAAGTACATTAATGTGTTTAATCAATAAATGGTTTAAAAGAACGAATATTACCTCAGATCAGATCTGTTGTAAACTGATTGATAACAACCTCTAAAATATCCCTATAAATGCATAAAACAGTTTCTATGCACAATAAATGTTCACCTATATTAGGATGGTATATTGGGGTGCAGCTTTTAATATTGTAGGCAATATATCAATATCTAAAAATTATACATATTATAGACCACTGAAACAGCTTGTAGAAGATCTATACAACATTATTTGCAATATAAATGATTGAATGAATAGACTTATATCAAATTACAGCTTTAGACGATATTGCTATTACTTTATAGACCAGTAACAGAAATAACTATATATTCTAAAATATGTTATTATGCATAATTAGATAGTATATTAGTATATTAACTAGTTATAAGTCATATCTTCACAAGCTGGTTCATGGTACAGTATGTGTTAAAAAAAATAAAACAGAATTATATTATATTATTGGCGCCGCCGATGACGGCGGTGGCCTATTATGGAATACTTTTTCCGGAAGTACATGCTAGGAGCGGTTATTAGAATGCGAAGAAAAATGGTTTTAACTGTATGCCAAAATAATACGCAATAGACATTAAAATATTGATTATACACATTTCCTTCATTAAAACGTAATTGTTTAATTGTAATGTTCCTTTTCATATCTTTTAGAAAAAATACGAAAACGTAAAACAACTTCTCCCTTATCGGTTTTGCAAAAGGAAGTGTCTAGAGAACCGGAATCGGTTCCCTAGACAGCGACCTTAGCGAACCGGAATTAATATTCGGACGAATTATTTGGCGTGTTGTTATCGGCACGTTTATTGATACAGCTATATAAACAATGCATATGTTGATTATTATTGTTATCATTAAATATGTAATTCGGAAGAGGAATATTTAGAGATCCTTCCTAAAATTATGACATGAAAGACTTAACGCAGTATTAGTATTAGAGATAACAGAATGACGAAGGAGAGCGTTTAGTTATAACATAATGAATAGCATTGAAACAGAAAGCACAATTTTTCTGTAAATGTTTTTGATTTTATGTAATATATGCTAGAGAGAAATAATTAAACCTAAATATACATAAGCATTTGCTTTCGTTTTCATTATGTCACATCCAGGCTACACCACGAGGAGCTCTGATCATGGCCCGTCGACCCTATTAAGAGTCAGTTTAGCCCTGAAAAGGACTGTTTTCAGAGCCTCTGGTCCAGGAAGGCATGACTGATGCTGTCGGTGAACTTAAAGTCAACATCTCTTCTAACCACACCATCACGTCTGTCTATAACGTCATTGTTCATTAACTCTGGACCATGTGACCATATTTTGTCAAGTGGGAGTTTCAAAAAGGTCTTGTTAAGACGTCTGCATAATTTGTATCGACGTTGATGACAATGGAAGAGGCTCTCAAATACGACGTGCTGAACACCACAGCTGCGGAATTCATTTCTTATATCAAGTAGGGCATGGAGTAACTGATGATTGTTAAATTTTTCTATATCATTTTTACCTATCTGTATGAAGACTGTATGAAGACTATGTCAAACTTCGCCAGCTTCCACCTGCGTAACTTCTGCAACAACCCGGCGACTATTAATCCTCCTGTCCCATATGCTTCACCGCGAAATGGTAGATCATTGTGTAGACTACCATTCCGCCAGCGTACACATAGACATCATATTAAAACCGGAAGTGCGGAAGGCGAAGGAGATCAATTCGACAATCGACACATTGAAAACTAATGCAAATAAACTGATAATCCCACATTTTTCTTGTTTAAATGGAAGTTTTCACTTTATAATTATTAAATAATCTATTTTCTTATCACAATTACCTGTAATATATGCAGGAAAACAATTCCGGTTCGCTAGTGTATAGACTGATATAGGCTAGAGAACAGATTCCGGTTCGCTAAGGTCGCTGTCTAGGGAACCGGTTCCGGTTCTCTAGACACTGCCTTCGCAAAATTATAATATGAGCTTATTTTTTACCATGTGCTTTAAAGTCAGTCTCCGTGGTGTAGTGGGTAAGCTGGTGACCGTCTAATCTTACGAGTGGAGTTCGAATCCCGGTCAAACCCAATTTTTTAAAATAATTTTTCTTCCGGTTTTTTTCAGCTTTAAAACCACCATGACTTTAAATGTTTTCTGCAAATATTCATAAAAATTTTCATTCAAATCAAACTAATAATGATTGCTTATCAAAAAGCTTATTTTAGCTATATAACGCCACACATGTACAAAACTATTTTCGGCGTCCTTTGATGCTTTGCATCAATGGTATTCTTGTATATTATTTGTTATGATGGTCATTGGACATTGCCGGCTTGATCAAATCATTGCGCTTCAAATACAAACCGACAGAACAGAGCTGCACCAGTCATGTGCTCAGCAGCGGTATGCAAGCAAACGGAAAGTGCAAACCGTTACTTATACATTAACACAATCAGTGTGAACCATATTTTAATAGACTCTAAGCCATATCTTATAATACATGTATTAAATAATATGTATTATTTTATTCTTAATCGATAAAATGCAGAAGGAAATAATGCACCTTACATGTATGTACCATTGTCTTGCATGTCCATGAAGTTTACTTGGGTCGAGGACATTAAAAAAGATTAACTGCAACTTCAAATGGTTCAGTTTTATCTAAAATGTAAAGCACATCAAATATAAATATAAAATGTGCCGTTCAACTACTCGTATATATACATTTTACTTGACAATGTATAAATGATGATATTTTGGGCGTTCAAGTCCTCTGTCGATGTAAGATTAAGGTATTGTTCTGTCAGAATATTTCCACAAAAATATATTAATTGAATACACATGTATAAGTCATATATTTAAAGAGCAGTATCTATTGAAAGGAGTAGGTAATATAAATAAAACGTTTTGTTTTCTATATCATCAGGCTAAAGTAGATCTCTTTCCAGTATTCTTTCAATTTTAGACAAGTGTGCTGACCAGTAAAAGAGAAATACAACTTAACCTTTAAACTTGCAGAAATTTATATTTATGGTTAGACCTACATGTACATGTAGGTTGGTAATTAGAGATAGACATTCCAGCAACACATTTAAAGCAGTTTTGAATGAATTAGTTCATCGCAATTTTATCGAGCCTGATAACGAACTTTACCACCTGCAAGAAATCATACAAAAATGTGCTGCCTTTTTTCTACGAATTGATAAAGTTGCGTTTCTTTATTCTTTAGCCTTATGGGTATGATTTTTTTAGGGATTCGTCTTATTGGTATGTTTTATCAGTTTGATAGACAAATCGGCACTATCAACCCTACAACTACAACAACAACAACAACAACTTCTACTTCTACTACTACTACTACTAATAATAATAATAATAATACTCCTAATACCACTGCCACTTCTACTACCACTGCAATCACTACTACCACTACTACTACTATTACTACTTTTACCATTACTTCTACAACAAGCGAAAACATACTTCTACTATCATTAATACTACGACCACTTCTGCTACGACCATCACCACCCACTGCTACTACTACAACTTCTTCTACCACCACCCTAATCCATTGCTACTACTACCACTGCTACTATCAGCCCAACCATCGACTGCTTCTACTATTTTTGCTTCTAATACTACTATATTTACAACCACCACCGCAACCACATACTACTTGTTTTAATGCTACTACTGCCACTTCTTCTGTCACCACCCCTACCAACTTCTTCCACCACCACACCAATCCACTGCTTCTACTTCCACTTCTTCTACCACCATCCCAGTAAACGTCTGCTACTTCCACCTATTCTACCACAACCACCACCCACTGCTTCTACTATCACATCTTCTACCACCACCCAAATCCATTGCTAATACTACTAATTCTACTACCAGCACCAACACTCACTGCTACTATAATTACTTCTCCCTCAACTGCAATCACATACTACATACTACTACTATTACTACTACTACCATTTCTTCTACCACCACCCCTACCTCGGCTACTTCTACCAGCAGCACCACCCACTGCTACTACTATTACTACCACAGCAAACACATACTACTAGTATTACTACTACTATTACCACTTCTTCTACCACCACAACCACTATCACCAACTTATATTCATTGCAATTTCTTATCATGGAAAAACGAAATACACCTACATTTGCAAAGGCCAAAGAACACAAAGAAGAACCGTAAAATCATTTGTACAAAAAAGACCCGCTACAACTAGACAACTATAGGGAAAGCGAAAACTGAGTTAAACTGGCTAACACACATAACGTGGCTGTTTAAAAAACCACGTCAATCGCCGCTGTATTTCTGTTCAAAAATTACAGTAAACAATCAATTGGTGATAGGCAACACAGTTGTATAAAATTTAAACGTGATGACGATTGTCCGTCTAATACAGCGACAGTTTCTATGTCTAACACAGCATTTGAGCAGCTATTGTCAGAATCGGAGCAATTCCGATAATTTGAAAGCAGATGGATGTAGCGCATCTCAAGGACCTAAGATAGTCAAAAGTTTGTGCAGAATATTATTACTGAAACAGATCAGTACATTGTATTAGCCTCAAAGTAGCGCCATAAAAGACACTTGTGGCCAAAGCTTCAAATGTGGCTAAAAATAAGGCCAACTAAAAAAATGCAACCAATAAAAACCGTGAAAACAGTCGCAAATATCAAACTTACAAGACAATGAACCTATTATGGTATTTAATTATATTTGTCGATTTTTATGATTACAAAACATAAAAAAATGATCTGATATGCTATGTTTGTATAACTAATTTGTTATCGATGACTTCTATATAAAAAAAGAGTCCTTCATAACTCAAAACTGATAAGGAATATGTTTATCAACCAAGAAATACAACTTTATAATCGCAGTTAAAATTAATATTCCTAAAAGTTGATCTGCCTATACAATTACGAATAAATTAAATATTAAATATAGATCAAATAGATACATAACATATCTCCGAGTCTTAAAAACGCATATGTAAATGCATATGCAGACAGGAAACAACTTTTGTTTTCAAAAGATAAAGTTATAACTGAAGTTTTAAATAAATGAAGATATTTGTAGTCAATAGTCAATCAGTACTAGCGATATCCTATTATCTTTAGGAAAACACGTTGTTTTTGGTAGGCAGTATTTTTTTTCGGTCTTTTTTTGGTCATTAAACTTGATTTGTAATACGTTATTTAGAAATTGAGAATAGACAATAAAATACTCTTGCGTTTTCAGTCTCGAATGGGTCAATAATTTAAGTACTTATCAACATAATATTTTGTTACCTCTAAACTGAATAACGGTCAATAATATTAATAGCATATTTATAAGGAAAACAAGGATTAAGTTTGTTTCCTGATACACATGTCGCGATAGATATTTAATTACTATTGAAGACAAGTTTGACAAGTCAGTCGCGAGAGCATTCGGTTTAACAACTTTGCAAGGGAAGGTACGTGGGTTCGAATCCCGGTCAAGGTCATGTTCTTTTTCCTCACCTGTGACATTTGGCACCTTCCGACTGAATAAAATTATATTTTACAATGAAAATCTAGCTAACAATCGCTTTCATACACAACAAATTGCGCCGACTATCTTTTTAAAGGTAGTTTATTGTTTCTTCTATTTTGTCTTATTGAATCAATTGATAAATGGCTTTGATTGGAGACAATTAAATTGTGCAAATAAAATTTTCTTCTGTTGAGTCACTAAATGTTTTTTTCTGCATTGTTTTATTCAATTTCAAACTATTTTGTCTATATATTTCCGACATAAATATAAACTATCTCTCACTAACAGGAATTTAAATCTAATTAGGGCGCTGTCATCTGGGTAATAAATAAAATCTCTGTGTTGGGTTGGTATAGCAAGGTTTACAGGAAAGGACTTTTTAATATCCCAAAAACGGAGTATACACTTCAGGAAAATGGTACATTCGACCAATCTACACCGTAAACTTTGCTTTATATATAAAAATTTATAAGCAAGGTTTACTGTGTAAGTTGGCCTTAAACGGACAATTGATTTGCATTAAACAAACAAACAATAAATGACAATTAGCAGTAGAAAGTGTGTCAGCAATAAAGATGCGCGTAGGTGTGAACATATTCATTATTATTTTGATGCCCGAGTAAACAAAGTTTAACTGTATAAAAAGATAAAAAAAAATAATATTTTATAGTTATAAACAGAAGGGAAATTAACCTAAAGTATGCTAATTTTAAGCACATTGCCTTTAAGAAAAACTGTGAGCAAACTATTACGGTACCTTGCACGTTGCGCAAAGCCTGCTTCTTTCATATTCCGTATCGAATGCCGAACTGAAACAACGAAACAGATATTAAGTGTTTACTTACGTCTCATAGTAATGAACACGTGGTTTGATTGTGTGGGGTTGTTAACACTCGGTCTTTGGCTGTTGCCATATGACGGAGCGGCACGTGGTTTCCGTGAATGAGGAAATGTAATACGACGGTTACCGCACTCGTGAATACCTTAACAACTATTCAAATATATAACAATAACAACATGAGCTTAACGCACGGTGATTTTGTTTTATACCAGTTGAAAGGGTAAAATTTCACGTACCATTCTCTAAATAGTTTATTTTTAATTTGTGTTTGTTTTGTTTGAACACAATATGAACAAAAAATAAACTGTTTTCGCACAGTTTTAGTATGTGGATCAATTTCCCTACAACGACACGATAGCTAACTTGGCTGATTTAGGTATACTACAAAGGTACTGGTGAACGGCAGAACCGTGGGCCTGTCGCGACCTCTATCTACAACCAGACTGGAACTAAGGGATAGAAGTCGCATTGTGCCAGGTGTGGGGATTGAGGAGGTTGTGGTAACACAGTAACTGTCTCCGACTTCATAAATGTTGTTACTATGTCAGAGGTCTGCGCTGGAGCAATGTTTTGTGACAGTCAAACATGTTTGAAGTCTGTGACTTGGCGACGTTTCTCGTAGAACTTGTTTCATTTTTTTTCAATACCACATCACGGTAGTACTTTCCAGCCACACCTTTGCCTCATTTTACTGCTACCTGTATTGCTTTACCTTAAATTGCGTTGGAAATTATTTACCTTTTATCATGTTTGGTGGGCCCATATTTTGTTCCCAACTTTTCGAACGTGCTCAAAATAGTGTACCCAGGCTCTGTTGTTTTAAAACCTTTTCTAGCTCGACTCAGATTCGTGCTCAAATTTTGAATCAATATAATATCAAAACATGCTACACATCCTTAATAAAAATATGTCCTACTTGCTTTCCATAAGAGTTTCAAATGACTTTCAAAATGTTTTCTCTTTTGTTTTTCATTATGTAGAAAGCGACATGTGAAAGACATTTCATGCTCAAACTCGAGTCGAGCATGAAAACAGTTTAAAATTTATAATCACGGGGTCAGGTTTCATCACCAGTGACAACATTTGCTATTGCTTTTCATCATATTTTGAAAACATCTTCAGTATGTTTTTGGCCGTCAGTCAATAGGTTGGGCACCCACTTAGCAGAAGTATGCCGAACTTTCAATATTTTCTTTAGAATGAAATGAACTCTTGACAGTGAAACACAAACAATGCGTGCAATATCACGCACTGTATAATTATGTAGCATCAGTTTAAAGACTTTCTCTTACTTTCCTGACAATCTATCTCTGAGGCAGTTGATTTCTGTGAATACCCTGGTGCATTGATGAAACATTTTTTAAATAGCTCATGGCTGTGAAAACCAAAACTTAACGTCTGGACTTGGCAGAAGATTGATTTTCTCATTATAGATTGCATCACATACGTTGTTTGGACAAGCGAATTTGCCACCTGGATACTGACAGTTGCAGTCCTTTTGACCTAGTGGACACTGCTTAAATTTAGTACGGACATGGCCTGGTTAGAGTGTCTTAAAATTGCATTTACCGCAATCAGGAGTCACCAGATTATGTTTCTGTTTTACCTTATTGACTATATCAGCATATTGTTGTTTAGCGATATCATCACAGAAGGGTTCGAGGCCTTCTCTAACATGCTTTAACCCAAGCGCGACCCAGTTTCCGTACTTTATGTTTACTAAATGCTGATGGGCGGTAACGAGGCTTGCCGAGTTATCGCCTATTGACAGGTTCTTGCGATACCAACAATACACATATGACAGTTATGTTGTTATTGCATTCAGCATCGGTATTATTTTAAGTTCTTAGTTTTTGCCGTTATCAATACGTTACTATTTTGAAACGTAGCTGAGTATCATTAAATCTCATATACATGTAACGTCATGCCAGCACCTGACTCATATTGCAGGTCAGCGGACAGAGCATGAGTGAAATCAGTAGAAATGCCTGTCCGGTATGCTTGCTTTCCGTTTGTCCTTGGAAGACCGGCATGTCTACAATTTTAATGCCATCGCTTTTGAGCTGTTCGAAAAGTCTCAAGTCTCGTTTAGAAATAATGTCAAACAAATCACGCCATGCACAATGCTTCTTTCGCGTTTATTTGTGTTTTTGTTTCTTCTGCTTTATACATTGTACTATAATTGGCCTTTTTCAGTCTAATTAGTGCAATCAGTTTCGCCAAAGGTTCAATACAACCATGTGTTAATTGCATCAAACATATGTGTTCATACAAACACGTACATTTTTGTATATGCATAGAGAAACAAAAGGCAAATCCACCGGGCCACAAGTTCTAGCAACTTACAAAATGTACAACCGACTCTTTCAATGGTACAGTACTATAATGAACGAATATCCTCATACATATGCATAGTGACGTTTGAAATATGTTTACGGTATCAATACTACTGTCCCAACGCTGATTTTCGATAGTGACGTAGCATTTGTTAACAAATCTTTGATAAATCGATACATCTGATTCGATAACAGTTATGTTTGATATTACCAGCCAGTCAGTAGATTCAGCCACCCTTGTTTCTGCACAAACTTAGCATGTTCGAATCCCGTCGAATGCATTTTGTATTTTCTTTTTAAAACTTATTGCTGTTTAACTGTTTTTCAGGTTTCATCTTGACCGAATATCATATTGGTGTAACTTTCGGGAGTCGAACCTTACACTGTTCAGCTCCTGCTATTGCAGGGCTATGCTGTTAACCACTATGCTATAGTTCTGTTTTGATAGAGATGAGTGAAATACACCTATTCATTATTGTTTGAAGTAAACAATTGTAAACAAAACGCGACGCCACTGTAGCGGTAGCATAGTAATATATCTCTATTCTGTTTTCAAGCTACTGTTATTCAATAAAATGTTACACATATCCAAGCGCCGCTGTAAGCACGACACTATGTGCCCTTTATCAAAGTCATCAGGTCATTTGAATATACTTGAAGATAATTTGTAACAAAGCCTTTGTTACATTTGCAAGGTACTGATATATTTATATTTCCAATGTGATCGAAGAGATTTGTTACGACTCAGATACTTTGGTCTAAAAATACAGTTGGTATACAATAGGTCAAATTAACGATAGATTGAAATCGCTTCGAGTTGTGTTTGCATTGTTTAAATACTAGACTAGGAGACCGAACTGTTCTATCATGAAAAGCTTTGAATAAATGAAGCATACACAATTAGCGTGTTTGATGTAATTAGATAAATTCATGTGTGAATGTTAATCTAATAAGCGTTGACGTTTGTTGAAATAAATCATTCTTGTCAAATCTATTTAAATTTATATTCAAACAATATTGAAAGAAGTCTGTACTATTTCAAAAAGATCCTTGTCTAGTATCTTTTGATCAGCTGACATTTAATACGTTAAGACAGACAGACAGGCAGACAGGCAGACTTTATTCTGTATGAAATGTATAATAACATGGCATAAAAAATCATATACATCATACGTATTTGATACATGTGTATCTAATTTCATACTAAATATATAAATAATAATTTAATGATTAAATATTACAAAATGATAAATACATTTAGGACTATGTCAAATTACATTTATGTATCATACTGTAACAACTTACAGATAGCACAAAAAAGTATTGAGAAAATTATTGTCCTATTTTACTTAAGTACCACAAAACAAATTGAAAGTCTGTAAGAATCAAGGATACTAAGACAATTTTGGAATTAAAAATGAAAGATTTCTTAATCAATATAGAAGTGTGTATATTAACGAGAAATTTGATCCACTCAGAATGCTACAGATAACCAGTTTATGGAAGACAACTGATCCTTAAAAACAATTAAAACCTCATTCATAAGAAACCGCAGGAGATCTAATCCCTTAATTGTTTTATGACCCCTTATCAGATAAGACACTGTCTGATTAGGTGGCTTTGGTTTTTCTTAATAACTGAGCTGACCATATCATGAAAACTCAAAATCTGATCGCTAATTACTCGCAAATATCTTGCCCGTTGCACGATACATTTACGAATGAATGAATATTAAGCCTTTGTCAAGAGTCAAACAAGATGTTGGAATAGTGTATTACTGAAAAGCCACTCACTGACATTTTCAATTTTCTTACTCAGAACGGATTCAATTCCTGTCTTACATTTACCCGAGACTAGAGTTGCAGAGTCGTCAGCATATAAAAGTAATTTAGTTTCACTACTGCTGACATGTCATTCTGGCCAATTAAGAACAAAGAGGACCTAGTATAGACCTTTGTGGTACCCCACAGGTAACTGTTGTCTGAGATGAGCATGTAACACCTACATCTAACAACTGAGCTCGCAGCCGCAATACTGCTTTTTCAGTATTTTTATTAGAGTCCACCGGATACTGCCATAGTTCCTTCACCGCTTTGATTTACTGTATCTTAAGTCGTCCACATTTTAGACCATCCTGTTTAGCTCATAATGACCGCGTGCTGACTCGAACACTCTACCACTGCGCAACTGCGGCTGCACACAGTGCATCCACTAATAGCAGTAATATACGGTGCTAGAAGTTAGAATAGTTTTGTGATCAAACTATGTTGAACATGAAAAGGTTTACTTTGCCCGGGGCTTTGCAAATTCATGGTTCGGGTGCCTACGCGTGAACGGAAATACGGCGGGCGGTGAGCGACACTACGACGAAATAAGTACAGAATACGACATACCGTGTGCTGTGATGTTGTGTTAGCGACTTTCTCTTGTCACGTTAGGTGTTTCTTACAATCATTTATATCGTGTTGTTACACTGTCATGTTTTAGAGTTACGACTCGGCTTTTGTTTTGTCATAATGAGACAATGTCACATTTGTCACCATTTTAACATTTGGGGGTCCGATTGTAAACGAGAAAACATATTTATTGTTTTCATCGCACTTGAAACAGCGTATTATACATCTGTTCTATATACTAATTAATTTATTCTCGATTGCGAAACAATTTCTTACAACTTAGATTAATCCATCTCCAGACTCATTCCAGATGGATTCAACCTCGAAGAGAGAGAGAGAGGCAATGTGGAATTATTTGTGTCTTGCCTAAGGACACTACCGACATGGCTATGGTATGGATTGAACCCGGGGGCCTTCGATCCTGAAGCGAACGCGCTACCACTCCGTCACAGCGGCTCCACTGTACATCTGCTTACTAAAAATGAAGAGTTTCGACATGATAATTCGGTTAGTATTGTTGCAAATGAGGAAAGGGAATCTTGATATGCAAAATTCAAGCCAAAACGTATTAAACTCGAGAAGAAAAATATTTATGTAAATAAGATTTTCAATGTTTCCTTTTCTTTCTTATTTCAAGATAAATAACAACTTTCATTTACCAACGAAACCAATAATAAACAGCAATCATTTATCGGTAAAATTCACTGACAAATTTCAGAAGAAATGTTGCAAATAATTGTATCAAAGGACCAGCTCCAATGAAACCTTATATTTTTATAAGCTATTGTGACAGGAGACAAGACCGTACATGTATTTTAACCAATGAAATGCCGTCTCTGAAAATATGTTTTATTAATATGTCTTATTAATTTTGCTACTAGTAGACCATACCGCTTCTGAATTCCGTTTCCTACAAACGGATAACACTTCGCAGAAATATACTCAAACTAAAATTCAAGGGATCAACTCAAATGTTACTTTAGATGTTGTACATGCGCCATGTAGTAATTTCACTTATTGACAACAATCGCACGTTTGTTAGCTTTGATAGCAGTTGTTTCAAGAATCTCAATGCTGGATACTTGTTTAATGTTAAAGTGTGTTGTATGGTCTCCCGTTGCATATAGGCGGAATCGTTTGTTGCCGTTTGTAATGAGTAAATCGCGGTGAAAACTTCGACAAAGCACTGCATTTTGAAAGCCTAATTCTGAAGGCGACATCACGACATTCGAAACACCAATACACGACAATTCGAACATTGTCAATAACATGACACAAAATTATTACTGTCTTGTAAGTTTCAGAAAACTGAACATTTTATAAACATTCGGTTTTTTGCTTAGTTGGAGCAATAAGTCTTATGTTTTTTAACTTGGATTATGTTACACTTGCCACATATAATCACAGGTTATAATAAATTTAAAGTGAAACATAAAATTGTAACTTACATTTGTCTCTGGACTCTTTTCAGCAATTTATTTAATGTGTGTCGCAGTGAAAGTACAGATCAAAATCTATGTTTCAATCGCTTAGAACTATATTAAAGTACATTTTATCACTTTTTATGAAGAAAATAAAACAATTATCTATAATCCACAAGCTAACGCTGCCAAATTTATTTAAAGTCAGAAAGAAGAAACTATTCAGTTGTTTTTGCGCATAATTCGTAAACATTTGTCTTTTTCAATGCCAAATTTATTCTTTCTATTACCATTTTCACAGTATAGAAACAAATTATACGATAACCGGATATAGCGTTGCAAAAAAACGATCGCGAATCGAGACGTCTTTGGAAAAATTATCGCTTTTCTTTCTTTAAGGAGATATACAATCTTACAACAGTAAGCTTATTTATATTTTGTTTATACACGAGGAATATAAGCAGCTATTGGTGGTTGTACATGTTCAAAAAATGACACTAACTGCCGAAAATCACAAGGCAATCAATGGGATAGTTGGAAACCGCGGAACATCTGTGACATTTTATTTTTACTTTTATTACAATAAAAACTGTGTTCTTGGTTAAGGTGAAATGCGCCTCAAATTAATTTCTCGAATTCTCTTCTCACATTTGCACCATGTATATTTCAGCATATATCCGATTGCACGGTGAATTTCTTTTTTTAATATCTTGTAAACGTTTTCTTCAGTAGTGCTTCAAACATAGCTACTTACGTCACTTCTTTCCTACGCTGTCGGCAGGGTTTTAAGCTGTATCGTTTTGCCTTTGTAAAATATTTCAACCTACTAATTTTGTCTTATATTTTTAAATAAGAGCTACAAACTGATATAAAATTCGACGTTAAAAGTTTGACGTTGTAACCACTGTGCACGGATTTGTGACGTCAAATTGAAAATAAATGACTTCGAGTTATGTTAAACTTTTAGCGTAAAATTAAATTTGTAAGAACACAGCTCGATGAAAAAAAGCGTAAAAGTTAGATATATAATACTGTTTATAACAAAATACTGATGATTTAAAGCCACGAAATTAGCAGTATCTAAATAGTGATTACGTATATACATACTGAAAAATAAAATATCTACTTCATTTAATTTTAGTTATTTACATCAATTGTCGCATATTCTTGCATGTCATAATATCTCTAATATCGATGGATTCTTCCTGGAATATGACCAGTTGTTGCACAGACAGAAGGAATTAAAGAGGCTCCGGTCAAATTCCGCTGATGGAATTCGAACCGGCAACCTTCGAATGAAGTGTCCGCCGCTCTACATCTACACATCGGCGTCTCCCTACATATTGTTCACTTCATGTCAGATCGTTAACTACACAGTTTTCTAAATGCATAGTTTTGTTCGATTTTCCGTGCGATTACAATGACCTCTTTCATTCAAAGTACATGACACAAACTAGCCTGATGAATAAAAATGCCATCTACAGTCTATCGTCATGTTAACAATAGCGATTTTGATTGTCCGGGTGTTCGAAAAGGCAGGTAAGAAAAATGTTTTCTTCACTTTAATTTGGCTGTTTAAATTATCTTTCATATTTTCATAATCATCACAGGTTGGAAGTGTGAGATAACAAATCAGTTTTCCTCACAAGCTTGATATGCTTTGTTTCATATATGTACTGCTTAGGTTATAAATGTGAAAAACCTGTACACAAAAATAGAAAGACAACCACATTACAGAGCAATAAAGAGAAGGAAAGGACTGCTATCTATTGATTATTTCAAGAAAAAATTAACATTACACAATTTCAAAACAATAAGATGAGTTTCATATATGCGCGACAAGCTTATCTCATGTTGGCACATGCAGTCGAAATTTAAATCATGGAATATAGATATGGGTGGATATGTAGATAAGGATGAGACACTGACTTTACTCCGTATTGGCCTATGTGGCAGACCAGAGTGTGATCCCCGGCAAGGAAACATGGGATGTGCTATATTTCTAATTAGTTTATTCTCGATTGTGAAACAAGTTCTTACAACTTAGATTAATCGCTCTCGAGACTCATTTCAGATGGAATCAACCTCGAAGAGAGAGAGGCACTGTGAAATTATTTGTGTTTTGCCTAAGGACACTACCGACATGGCTATTGTAGGGATCGAAACCGGGGCCCTTCGATCCTGAGGCGAACGCGCTACCACTGCGCCACGGCGGCTCCGCAGGGAAACATGGAATTTGCCCTACGGCAATGCACCTAGCACAACACCAAGCTGTGAATGAGTTTATCACTCGGGCAAATTAACCAGGCCCAATGATTATAAAAAAAATGTTCGTGTTCGACTCAGTTTGAGTATGAAATAGAGAAGCAATTTTGAAAGTCATTTCAAATTCTTAAAGAAAGCATGTTAGACACATTTTTACTAAGAATTTATTAAAATTCAATGTTTTAATATTATATTTTTAAAGTTTAAGCACGAAACTGAGTTGAGCATAAAAAAGTTATTATAATTACGGGGACATCATTAAACATAGTTTCTCAGTTGATTTATTGTCTACATTTATCTTCGGTTTTCGTCTTACGAATATGCACGTGGCAAATCTGGTAACATATGTTTTATTAAATCGTTAAATCTCTTACACAGATTATACAAATAAAAGGAATGGGTGGTCACGTAGTCGTGTGGTTAACGCTCTGGACTTCCGGAGGTCACCGGGGCACTGGAAATTTCAGAAACACTTTTCAGTGTTTCCCATCCATCAAGAGATGAACTGGTTAGAAACCAAGAGGTAGTCTCACGTGTATCGGTGTATACACCGGTCATGTAAAAGAACCAAGGGGTTTATTTGTAAAATAGATAGGGTCTGGTACCCGGATTCCCTTGTATCAGCATCGGTCTCTCTTCAACCTGCGCCTGTCAAGAGTTTTGGCAAGTCCAACCAGGGAGAAGTCCCAGGGTCGTCCGGGACTTATAAAATAAAATAATCGAAGAGAAAAAAAAACAAATAGAAGGGTTTCATGGCTCGGTTAGTATATAGCGCACGAGTTTTTTCTTAAATCTTACAAGTCTGTCCTTTGTGATTTCGACCCTAGCTAAAGTAAGTAAACTAGTGAGATTTAAAAAACTGGTTTTAGCTAATTAAAAAATTAAAACTTTTAATATTTAAAGCATATATGATTTTTATTTCATATTACGATAAGTAAATGCTATAATCTTACGTCATATCTTCTGTTTTTAACCCCCTCCTCTTCAGCGCCTTATACAGAATTTCTTGGTTTTTAGTCCATATAATTGCGCGTTCAGTTGCACTACATGTCGAAATGTCGAAAAGTTATGTTTCATAGATTCGAACCCGCATGCTGCTTCACGCAACCCACTGTACTGCGGAATTATCGTCGGTTATAACCAAATTATAAAAGAATTGTATTGCACCTACAATTTCCGTCATCTCGCACTATCGCTGGAAGATGCAAAATGGTTAGGATCAGGTTAATTTGTCCGCATAATACTTGTACCACAAAAGAAAAGTCGCTGGTTCTTCCACTCATTAGTGATTCTGTGTGTGGAGAACGAAAATAAATGAAAACGAGCGAAAACAAATTATATGTAGTTTTAAAACAAAAGGCTCGCATGTGAAACTAATCAAAGCGAATTTGATCTAAATCTCCACAAACAAAAGTTATTAATTGTATTAAAATTGAGATTTCGTATTCTGGTGCTTTACACCGGACAGAAAAGAAATACGTATGGTTATGAAAGGATGCGTCATATTCTCGAAAACTCAAAGATACATACTTAGCTTGAAAACTTAAAAACAAAACACAAAGGAATGTAGACATGTGTGTACTTTAAGCAGATGACGCATGGTGTGAATGGGGGATACATACCCCGTTCTGGCGATACTTTCAGTGAGGAGGTGAAAAATTACCTCTACTTAGATACATGTAAACTCGAATTAAATTTAACGTTTACTTATTTGACACTAACAGATGCTAATCACTAGCATGCATTCACGAACCAAACATGCAATTGTGAGAAACTTCAGTTTTGTTCATTAATGTTTTTTGTATGTCGCTGTTTATATCACGTGTTTTATATTTCCATGAGCTCTTCTTTTGCATAGTCGGAAATGAGTACAATAAAAATACCACGGAACAAGTGGTTAAGCAACTAATGTAGTTTTTTCTTTACAAAATAAACTCTTGTTCTTTATGTGTCTACATCCAATCTTGCATTGGTTGTTCGCATCCATCCGAGGCACGGAAATACAGAAAGATTGTATTAATGTTTCTACCTTTAGAAGTATTTCTTATTCATAACAAGTCGCCACTAATTCTATTATAGTTGCAGGTAAGGTACCGTCTTTTGTTACTACATTTTGTATGTTACTATGTACATTACGGGAGGGTGTTGATCCGATCTCAGGCAGATAAAGATTTGTAGCTTTTAAAGTAGCCCATCCGGGTACTATATAAATTGCTTGATTGAAAAACATGAGCCTGTTAGTATATCAACTTATCCCTGTGTAAAAAGAAAAAAACGTACAACGTAACTCCCAGTACATCACAACGTCAAAACTACGCTTGCGGGGTAGCGGTGAAATTTCGGTGACCCATCCTTTTTATCATATCAAATTAACGTAAAATAATCTTTATACAGCACTTCAAACGTATGCGTTTTTTCATTTAGCTGATTTTTAATAACTCCAATTGCAAGATTTTTTTTAAGCATAACCCTGATAGAATTTTACCGTTTTGACGTCACATAAACGCGACTAGCGTCTCAAGCGTCGAAATGTTTTCATCAAATTTTATACTTTTATCAAGAACGCCTTAAATGCAAGGCGCATGTTATTATATATTGTATATAAGTTCAAAATTAAAAGCGCGGTGAAGAAAAACTCGGGGAATAACACGAAATAGCGTGCTGTGCAAAAAGTGACGTCAGTGGCAATGTTTGAAGCACAACAGCATAGAAACCGCAAGATATTTTTTCTTTTGCGAAGACATATTTTAGCATGATGTGTACAAATACTATTCATTCGTTAGAAAATAAAAAATAAAACGAATTTGCAGCACAGTGTTTCTCAATCTTTTTTCCACTCTCCTCCTGACTGAAGGTATTTTGTGCAGTATAACGACAACAACAAATATATACAAACATGGAGGGGATGCGTCATTTTCTCTACAAAGCATAAACCATATCGAGCGCAAAAAATGATAAAAGAATGATAACAATTTTGTTTCTCGCGATAATTTCCTTTTTGCATCGCTATATCCGGTTAGCGTATAATTTGTTTCTGTACTGTGTTTAGTTGTTATCAAACGACAATCTTAGATAAAAAGAAGCATACAAAGTGATACTAAAGCAGAAGACAAAAAGACAATAATATTAGTTTTTAAAATAACTAAAAGATCAAATCTTTAGATTTTATGATAAATTTTGGCAATAAAGTATCATACAAAGATAGGTACAAACGCTTGACACTTCTTTTTGAGACACATATCATTAATTAACCATAGAAAGCATAGAACCATTTCGAATGACTTTTGTGCAATTAAAAAGAATTGATGGCATATTCTGATTTTTCTCGACTGGCTTTTAATCAAGTTTTGCTTAAAGTATTTTATGAATAAGTAATGGGAAATACAGTAGTGCCTGTTTTGACTAATTGGCTTTTCCAGAAAGTTGCTATCGATATTAAATCCTAATCGACACAAATTTGGGAACTTTTGTTGTAGGACTCGTTTCTATATTCATTACACTTTGTTTTATGTTGTATTCATTTCTGAGTCGAATTCCAAAGGTGCGTGACTCTTATACATGTACTAGATGTTCGCAAGAAGATTGTATAGTAAATATTTTAACCCGTTCTTGAATAAAAATCGGTAATTTTAGCACACACACATGTTACATGTACATCTTTTCAACATACCGTCGTATAGCCCAATTCATATTCAATTATATATATATATTCAATGCTTCCGAGGTGGTTTCTCACAGTCAGTGACATTGACCTTCGAGATATGTACCTGTTTTTTTCTTTGCATACGGTATTTCATCTCATTGTGCTGAACATTTGTGCTAATTCATTTTAAAATCCTTCAATGTTAAACAAAGTTACAATCCGGACATGAACATGTGCATATATCAAGGATTCTAAAATTGTGACCTTGTCCTTCAAGGGAAGGACGCAGGACTTACACATGGCACGTCATGCCATTGTGCAACAGTTGTGCCATGTTGTTTTATAATCCTTCCATGCATGACATAAATACAGCCCTACCACGATTGTGCATACAGGATTCCATTACATTTAATCTCTACATGCAACCTTGCCCTTTGAGCTAGGGACGTGTGTCTTGCACGCGACACGCCATCTTCCTGTGCTAAAAGTTTTGTGCTATGTTATATGAAAATCCATTCAGGCATGACAAATTAGTGCTGCAACGATATACCGATATAACTACTCACTTTACACATTGCTATGCCTGTAAATAAATAAAAAAAGAAGGAAAAGATCGAATATCATGTTTTACCATCTTTGCCACTCTTTGGTTACATACATGATATAACTTGCCTGTAAGTCGAGTTAGCTTTTAATAGGCAGGTAATCAACTTGCGGCACTGTATTTACGGTAGTGATCTGGTTTTATTCTATTTTCTTAGCTTTTCTGTTACATCAATATATCACAACACGTATTGGGTTGGCTGTATCGCAATATATCGCAATACGGGTTTGACTGTATCTTTGCACCCCTATGACAAAACGAAAAAAGGACGGACTCACGCGTTGACGGACGCACGGCAATAAAAAGATTGCATTGCTTAATCAGGAAATTAATGAAAACTATCGCTGTTGTGATTGAATTGCGGGGGCAATGGCGCTTTATCACAGATAAATATCTGAGTTTGAAGGAGTTTGAAGGGGCATAACGCTGCAATACCTCGACGGATACACACGATACGTACGATACGTGTGTCTTTCAAATATATTGTTCATGGTTTACCTTGATGTGTACCAATACTCATTGTAATCCTTTCAAAACTGAATAAAGAGTTCGTTCTACAAACTAACTATGCTAATAAGATTTAAACAATTGATTTGAAGTTCAACAGGTCACAATTATATTCTGCAATACTTTGATGGATGCACATATCTTATATTTATGGTAATCGTTTGCGCCAATATTCAATGAAATCCTTTGAAAACTGAATGTGCAGTTTGCCTCACAAACTAGCTATGCTACATAAAATTCATGCAATAGAAAAGTTTAATTTCAAAGGGACATAACTATGCAACACTTTCATGGATACATATACAAAATGTGTTTTGTACATCTACTACTCGTTGTGATTATGTGTACCAATATTCATTGCAATCCTTTGAAATGTGAAGGAGGAGTTCGCACCACAAACTACCTATGTTATAAAATTGGGCCAATCATCTGACCGCCCGCCCGACCGATATTGTACCCAGAAAACGTCGTTTTGCGAGGTATAATAACTAAATTTTGCAGTAAACGAAGGGTGAGAAAAATGTGGACTTAAAATGCAATTCGATATACTTGAAGTTTTGATATCACTGGGCTTTGTTAAAGTTTCAAACGCCAACAAATTCGTCTTTTTCATGAAAGTTGAGGTTAATCAAATTACACATTGTACATGTACATACAATAGTAGAGAAAATTACAGAATTCAAACGTACATTAAAGTGCATTGTTTTTGTAACTACCTACCAAGCATTTTCTAATTGAGTTGCATAATTCCTGGCAAAAAGAACAAGTAAACACATCAAGGTGTTTTTATTATAGATAGTCTGAGAATTGTAACGTGGTATTCAGATAGATCTTCAAAATAAGGGTAGTCATGCAATATTTGTAAGACGTGTAAGACTTGAAAAGTAGCTGTATTTAAGCAATTTTATACTAGTATAGAAAACAGTAGAAACTACATTTACAGGTTTCGAACCTTAATTTAGGTATGCATACATTAAATAGGTGATAACCGGATTAATGCCTCCCGGGCCTATACTATGTATCTAATTGCTTAATCTGGATATAAATTACAACGGAAATATTTGGCATTGGAAAATACTGACATTTTTGATCGAATACCTCTACAAGTGCCCAGAATATTGGTGTCATCATCTCCAAAGTAACGGCATAAAATTTTGAATAACATGTATAATGTTTTTAATATTATGTGAGACTAGGATTTTATTCTGCTAAAATATGCATTTCAGCAGTCTGTCAGAGTTTTGGTAGTCACAATGGCTGAAACCAAGATACATGAACAAGATACATGTATATACGCAGTGAAGGATTTGAGCGTGATATACCTTAAAAAGTATATCACTCTAGACGTCCGGAACTATTTTTGGTTGCTGAAATTCCCTCCTTCGTAATGTTCACACAATATCAGATTCTATGAGTGTGCATGCGTTA
This sequence comes from Saxidomus purpurata, assembly GCA_022818135.1. Taxonomy (NCBI): domain Eukaryota; kingdom Metazoa; phylum Mollusca; class Bivalvia; order Venerida; family Veneridae; genus Saxidomus; species Saxidomus purpurata. The sequence continues at coordinate 7,038,711 of JAFMSR010000006.1, forward strand.
AAACGCTTGGATTGACATTATTATGAATGAAGTGATTTAAACAAATTGTAGTAAACTTTACTATACTTCCGATATCGCCTGTAATATCAGCAACAACATATAATACGAACAGTGTTTTAATGGAGGAGTAAACAAGAACAGTCAACATTCCAAGGAATGCAGGGAATGCACGGAATGCTACGAGTTCGAAGCAGCGAGTTCATGTAAGTGCAGTAAATAATACCTCTTCGACCATTTTTATTGTTTAAATAAACGTGTTAGAATGGAAATATATTTTACTTTTGAGTGATATACCGGTTAATATATCACTGATTGTTGTTTAGCCTTCGTGATTAGATAACTACGTATCTATACTCCACACAGTGATAAACTAACCGGTATATCACTCAAAAGTAAAATCTATTCAAGTCTTAAATATATAACATGGGTAAATAAAGATGCAAGCGGAACATGACATTATTAAATATTCATTTTAAAAATTATCTTAAACATAAGCTGTATTAAATACTACCTTGACTAATTTATTGGATACATAAAACAAGTACAAGGCACTAACTTAAAACATGCCAGCATGCAGGTGTATGGGTTTAAAATGTAAGCATTAAGGGCCATCTACACAGTTAACCTTGCTTTATAAATTTTGATCTATACATCAAAGTTTACTGTGTAGATTGGTCAAATGTACGTTGTTCCTGAAATGTATACTCCATTTTTGGGATAGAGAAACTCCTATCCTCTAAACCTTGGTGTAGCGACCACACACAGAGGTTTTATTTATGGCCCATATGACAGCGCCTTAATTACATTAAAATGCCAGAGCAGTGAGAAAGTGTTTATCTTTATGGTGAAAATATAGACAAAATGGCCTCCCAATGGAACAACACAGATACAAAACAATAAATTGAACTTTTTCATGGAGAACAAGAACTTTGGGATATAAGAAATCCTAATTCTTCCAAAAAGGATTACAGACAAAGAGCAATGGAAAGGGTGAAAGAAGGGCTGGAAGATAAATACACAGGTTATAGTGATTTATAGTTATTATCTATTTACACATGAAGCAAAATCTTGTGAATAATCTTAAAACAACAATGTAAGTCTTCTTTCTTTAATTGTCTTATAGCTAAATGATATTTAAAAACAACACAATACAATTATAGGTACCTTTTATTCACAGTTGATGAACTTAACAAGAAAATAATACATCTCCGCTCTTATTATTGGAGGGAATTAGAAAAAGAGAGGAAGTCGCAAAAGTCTGGCGCTAATACAGACGACCTGTATAGAAGCAACTGGCCTTTCTTCCACCTCCTGGACCAGTTTTTGCGGGCTCAATTTACACCTCGTGGATCTGTGTGTAATCTGGTGTGTTCATATGTTATTTTTCAGAAATTGATAGTATTTTAAGCATAATCATGCTCTTTCCCACTGCCATTCAATTTGACCATTTGTGTTGAAATAATCACAAAATTCGTCTCTAACATTTCGAGCACAAACTGTATTCCTGTTTCCCGCTTGCTGGTCTATGTTTCTAAACATATTCACCCTAGATTCCTGTCTCCATTGGCCAAGATTATCGTCGGTATCAAAGGTTCCTTCAGGCGTGTACATCTGCCTATAAGCAGGATTACTTCGCAAAAATTATGCAAAGCACATGCAGCAAGAATAACTTGAGTAGCCTTTTCAGATCCTACAGCAATCGGCTTCTGAAACACCCCAAATCGTGTTGAAAGTATGCCGAACACATTTCTATATATTCTTCTTGCCCTTGACAACCTGAAATTGAAAATGCGTTGTGCAAAATTCATTTGTTTGTTCGGATATGGTTTCATGAGATACTCTTTCAACGGAAAAACCTCATCTCCAACAATAATGTATGGTATGTTCAAGTTCCTTTCCGGTAATGACCTTGCTGGTGGTATATTCAGCTGATTATTTTCTAGCAGTCTGCATAATTTGGAATTGCCAAAAAACACCACTGTCATTACTTCTGCCGTTTTTCCCAACATTTATGTATATAAACTTATAATCTGCGTCAACAACTGTCAACAGTATCACATTAAAGAAATGTTTATAGTTGTAATAATCAGATCCACTTTTAGAGGGGCATCTAATGGCAATATGTTTTCCATCCATTGCTCCAACACAATTTGGAAAATTCCATCTATCTTCATATCGTTTTGCTATTGAAAGCCATTCTTCCTGTGACTCTGGTACCTGTAATACAAGAAATGAATGTATAAGCATTAATAAAATCCAGTTAAATAATTCTTATATAGTCTAAGAATATTCTCTATCGTGATTATTGCAGGATTCTCAGTCAATTGATGATGCAGATGAGACAGAAACAGGGACGGAAAATGAAGATAGAGAGCAAAGTCGTTGTCAAACACCTACCTTAAACCAAGGAACCAAAACGAAAAAGCTATCTCCAGCCAATACCTTGAGGTACCGGTCCCTCAGAACAGTATATATAGCTTCACAAGTCTCTGGGATGATGGTTGCTACGGTGCTAGCTGAGATTCTATACAAATATTGAAGGGACTTATAACTGTCACCTACAAATATAGAACAATAGTGCTTATCATATAATAGGTATATAGTATCCAAATGTACGGTATCAAACACACAAGTGACGATTATAGTGACAATATAGCGTTTGTAGTCAGTATTATTCATATTTTATATTAAAACGTGTATTGAAAAAAAAATACATTTTATTATTTTTGTCTATACAAAATAGAAGTTATTTACCTGTTGCTAAGAAGCGCAAAGTCAGAGCCAAACGTTCAGATGGGGATATTGAACACCTCATATGACAGTCCTTCCGTTTAATGAGCGGGATTACTAATTCCAACAGCTCGTTAAAAGACGTATAAAGTTTTTAAATGATGCTGTGTCTTCTGCGTCAATCTCATGTAAAAGTGCATTACAAGCACCGAATTTATATCTCCTGGCTATCCAGGGTCTCACCCATTGTCTCCCTATCAAACAATTCCTCCTATTGTCGTTAATAGCAGCGCAAAAAAGTAACAAACAAACACACAGCAAAAAGTCATCTTCCGAAGTTTCCATTTTTACAAAAGGAATTTTGGAGGGAAATTAAAGTGTACATAAACCATGATTTGCTGTGTATACTTTCCTGGTTTACACTCCAGAAATGTATACACCTTACATTTATACATCAAGGTTTACTGTGTAGATGGGCCTTTAAACGGTAACATTTTATGGATACAGGAAGTTATGAAAATACTTAATACTTAATCAATAAATCATGAAAAGTTAAGATTACGAGCTTATTCATTCAGATGGTAATAATGATACAACACTTAGCGAAACGAAAAACTAAAATAGGGTGTTGCAATGTAAGGCAGAAATAAATTAAAGCTATAAGGAAGAAGAGTATTTATATCATTCAGGGTACAAACGAAAGGGAAGGATTTAAATAGTGGATGGTAAGAAAAACAAACAAACAAGGGATGGTAGCAACAAAAAACAAACCTGCAATAAATAAACATTTACAGCTAAGTAAGCACATAAAAGCATCCAAAGCCACCGAAGCATAAATCACTAATAACTAAGAAAACCATGCCATATAGTCTATAGAAATATATTTAGCATACTTAAACATGTATATACTATACTGCGGAAGGGTTTGAATGTATTTATCCAATCGTTTATTTGTATTTCTAGTCACGTAATTAACAATACATTAATAATCATGTTCGTCGGGTATTTCCGGTGAACGATTCGTTGTTTATTTTGTCCATGTGAAGTAAAGACGCTTTCAAGTTTACACCTAATTTTTAAGAAAAGGCACACTTTGATGTTTACAAAGTTAGTTTTCTTGTAGATGATTGCGATGATAACAGGTGTTCTCTCAAGAGCAAATGATATGACTTTAGCGGAATTGTATCGGAATCGAACATATACCATTTATCAGGTATAAACTGTCTGTTTTCTTTTAGTTACTCGTTTAGCAAAGCTAGTACATGTAATTACAAATGTACATGTAACTACAAGCACACAATATTCTTTAGTAACAAAATTACAAGAAGAGTAACATAATGATTATATATACACTTTACAGAAGCCCAGACATTTATAACACTTTAGATGTGTTTTTAACAAGAACTGTTTAATCTTGATAAAATGCCTTAACGAAAAAATAATACACCGCATAAACTACTACAAAAAGGACTATGTTAAATTCTGTTCCCTTTGATGTTTAATTGAACAGTCATATAAAAGACAAGGTAAAAGGTGGTCAATTACTTTTAAGCAACATTTTATGGCAATTTTTACTTTTTGTATATTTTGTTAGAGATTAATTTAATGAACAAAAAGACCCATCACATAGAGTTAGATCCCTATCAGAAATTTACATTTTATGAACTTTTATGAAATTTTGTTATTACTCCCCTTTAATATGAAAGTATTTAAAACGTTGAGTATTTCTTTTTTATTTCAATATAATTTCTACTGTTACATTTAAATTGGATAGATATACAAACATCTTAACATTCTGAACCAAATGCAAGTTTTAAAGCTTCTGAATTGATTTATTTCCAACCAATCTTGGGTGCGCATCCAAGATAGGTAAAGGGAGGTAATAATATCTTTTCAAACTTGAATTTCTAATGAATTCCATCTAAATATATAATATTTAATGCAAATATTTCATAAATATAATATAATAGGTCTTATATTTATATCTTTCTGGAGGCAAAGTATGTGTATCAAATTTTTACTTATGATAAAATAACTCTATCTTGGTTGGGCAACCAGGATAGGGAAATCAAATTTTAAAAATACCTCCAGTGAAAATCTAACTTGACTTATGCGCTAAGTGAACATAAATAAGTGTAAATGATCAGATGTTTAAGTTTCAAACAAATATGTTTAATAGCCAAATTCAAATTATATACCTCATATAAGAGGTGATCAGATATGCTCATGACCCTTTGAATCCGCATTGCCATACTAATATTGTTCTAAATTTAAATACACGGGGTATTCAAGAAGTTTTGAGACTTGCCTTAAAAAGTATGTGAGACTAAATGCTGATTTACAGCAAATTTCTTATATCAATCCTTCATCCTTCAATATTTTTTAACAGAAATGCACTTTTCCATCCGGAATATCACTGACCTAAAAGCTGCATAGTAGTCTGCCCTTGGTAGAGTCTGCAAACACTGGTAAGTCACATGCCGTAGGCTACGTAATCTTTTCTGACTGATTTTGATACCCTTTTTCTCTAACAAACTTCTCTATTAACAGATATTGGCAGGTGCACTGGATATTACATAACAGGACTTTTGAGAACAGACAAAAATCGTGCAAAACAAACATTTGAGATCCCGTTTAGAACTAAGAGTTTCGGTCATTATTGTATATTCAATGGCTACTGTTTATACCAGTCTTTTAGGTTCGAAATTATAGATCCACATTTCATCTTCTGTGAGGAGCTCTTTTAGTCTTCTTTCATTCGCATTTATGTACACTTTCAAAAGATCTTTGCAACATTCTACCTGTTGCGCTTTTGCTCTTTAGTCAGAAGGTTGGGTACCCTTTGATAATTGTATTTTGTCAGAATTTTGTGAACGCTTCTCACTGAAATATCTCTTGCTGCAGCTACATGTATCCTTTAAGAAACTGTATAGTGCAAGTCTTTGGCTACCATGCCGTCTTCAGCACTATTAAGTTTTGAGCTACTATTGGACGACTGTTAAATTTTGGGCGCCCACTATAATGTAGGTCTTCATGCCTACTAAAATAGTATCAGTGTATACGAGCATGCTGTCCTTAAACACCTCTTACTTTGCGATATCGAAACCAATTGTGTAAAAATTTTCGGTGCGCAAGTTGAAATGACCTACAATTTCTTGCACATTTCTACGGAAACGCGTTAGTCTCAATTCGTTTAAAATACCCTTCATAGCTTAATGCATTGCTTCGTTATGTAAACGAAACAAATTTCCTAGATTTTATAAGACTTAGCGCCATGAGACATTTATGCACATACCTTGGGACAAAATACTTTGTAAGGAAAGCTGTTTTATATGATATTATATAGTATAACAATAGACAACATATTATCTTCAGCAATCACTAACCGTTAAATGATTATCTGATCAATTAATTTCAAAATTTGGTCTAGTTCAGTTAATGGTTGTTGGCCATATTTATTAATGTTACTATTGTCATGCAGGTGTACGTATTTAGCAGTTCAAAATGTAAGCATTTACAAATGTAGGTACATTTGTATCAATGAACTTCTGTAGAAAAGTTTTTACCTCACTTTGGCTAAATTTGTCAGGATCGATGAAAGCTAGTCGTCAGTCGGTTCATAATCAAGATGTTTATATCCTTACACGAACATTTCAAAAGCTAAATCAAACTTAAACATCTAGTGCTTTGGTTTCCAGATCTTTATAAAGAAACTGCCAACTTTCTCACGTAAAGAGACATGGTTGGTAGCAGGGAGCGAACCCATGACCCTCAATTTATACGAGGTTACAGTGATTTCAATTAAGCGACTCTAACCACTCGACCACGGAGGCGGTTCTCTTTGATATCACAAATCAATTCAATGTCCTCTATCTTTGTACTCAGTTTAAATAAATTTCCATCTGTCCTTTTGCACTTTAACTCTGAAGAAAAATTCAAAACTAGGCAAGGCAGAGTAAAAGTTCTTGTCCAGTACACTTTCTCTTAATGCCCTTTGTCTGTGTCAATTTGAATAAATATTCCATACTTACTGCTTATGCTCCAGACAAAAAAAATCAATGCAAATAATTCACTATTCCTGTTGCCATAGGAACCACAAGTTTTGTCTGACAAAACAAAATGATGTGCGTAATCCTCATATCATTATTTGTACATATGTCAAAGCTTTTTATGCTACTTTGAATACTTATATATATATATCACAGGATCCATGTTGTGTGTGTTATTTGTACTATTTCCGTTGCTATAATAACCACAATGTTTGTCTGACGCAACATATAGAACATATAGAACCACGTGCATAATTTTCATATTGTACACTGTACACAAACCAAGTTTCATTGGACTAGCATCTGTTGTTCTTGAGATATCACATGATCCAGTTGTTTGGACGGACGGACACCGGACGGAATGACAGACAGGCTGGCGGAAGGTCAACCTATAGTCCCCTCTGGTGAAACCGGTAGGGGACTAAAATGAAACTGTTTGTGTGGAAATCAACACATGTACATGTATTTTACCTGTTATCTTATTTATACCGAGAGGTTCAGGTTATCTGGGGAGGTATCCGAATCGGTTACAGTATCTTTTATCTAAAATTCAAGTAACCTATAACCACTGCCCTATATCGGTACAGTATGTGTAAAAATTATATACATGTATACCTTTTTAAAATTGTATTGTCGGCTGAAAAAGGTTTTCATGGTGCATATACCAATTTCATTTTTATGTATTGGTTTCCTAATAACGTACAAAAATATGTTTTTGATCAATTTTGTTTAAGCATTGTTGTTTTTTGCCTTTCACATTGCAATTGTCACGATTTGTTTGAAGTTACGAAAACTTCCGGTGTCCGTGGATTATTTTAGATAACGTCTGATGTATTCACTTGAAGATGCGCTCACTCGAACTTGTAATACAGTCCATTGGCACTTCGAGTGACAGCAAAGTGACTGTGACTCAATACCCTATACTCAGTTTGAAAATGCGCACCGTTATGGTATAACAATGACAATGAACTTAACAACAATATAATTATATTAAATATAGGTTCGCAGATCTATTAAAACATAGGTATCAATGAAAATCTTTTTCTTTGCATTTTCGGTCTGGAATAAACTTCATCTGGGTCAAACATTTCGAAAAGAAATCAAACTTTTCGGTCCCAAATAAACGTCCCATTGGTCTAAAATGTCACGTCTCCAGGGGCGTTTAAACGGGGATATCGGTTTTGTTTCTAACGAATATCTATATATATATCTTTTCAAATTTGGGGCACATTTCGCAGAATTTGATCACCCAAGCAACAAAGAATTAATATTCAGAAACGTTCGAATATTATACTAGGTACGTTTCCATATAAATGAATAAAGATCTATCTAAAGATAATTTCAAATGAATTTTTGTTTTATTTTTCACTCATTATTAAAAATGCACTATATGCACTAAAATGCGCTAACTTAAAGACAGTCTGACTCATTTCTTCACTAACATCTTCTTGAAACAAACATTTCCTTCATTGACGGCCTTACGAAAATGTTTTATTAGCATTACCCTATAATCATCCCAATCTTCTTTTATGTTAAATGAAGTCTTATAATTTATATAGTCTCCATTATACAAAACGTCCCCATTTCTTTTATGTTAAATAAGGTTTTTACTTGGTCGGCTTCAGCTCAAGACATTTCAATATCTGAACATAAAATATTATTTTGACTATCGTATTAGACAAAGTGCTTACTTAATTGAAATCTTTTCTTTATAAATTTGATGAATGCAGTAATAATAGCTTATTGAGTGCTCCATTTAAGATGCGTGTGTGATATATATTAGCTTGTTTTTCTCTCAAAGGTGCTGATTAACGAAAACGAAAGTAGAAATCTGCATCTTTATAATCCGATAACTTTTTTAAAGTAGACATATAATAAGACAAAAAAACAACAAGTTTGTTGAAATGAGCTAAAACTTATATTCATGAAATGTGTATTTACTAGTCATTACGTTATTTGGAAAAAAAATAAAACAAAATACTAACCTGATGCTTCGGGCGGAACCGGAAAGGAATATATTTCACTTCACAAATTTATCTGCGTTATATAAGGAGCATTTACGGATTAGATACTCGGGTTACCCGAGTAAACATATTTCAAAACAAAGCATGTTGAGTAAGAAAATTGCGCATGCGCATTATAACTATTCTATTCGACTCGTATTCTCACGTGTAGGCAAGGGTTAAGATTGCTGACTAGATTAGTGATAATAAATAAGTTATTAATTAAACGGCCGCTGTGCACCGGAAAAGTATGTCACAATTTCGGTGAGAAAGATATGCAACCTGACCGCGATTCGAACCCGGGACCCTTCGCTTCATGGCGAATGCTCTCCCGACTTTTACACATTTTCTCCTAAATTGTGAATGTCATCAATGTCTTTCAAATACATTTTTGAAAAACTTGATGTCATATAGGGTGTCATATACATACATGTTTATATTTCAGGTTTCTTTTAACGTGATCAGGATATCACATGGATAATCTACCGTATACCAAACATCATTTGCTTTATTGCGGGCCGCTGCAGCGGCCCGCTATATTTAATACGTGGTGAGTAAAAGATGCATGGAGACTTAAGTACTAAATCGAACATATGCGTCTCTCTTCATTATAAAATGGAGGTACTTCTGAGATGAAAACTGTAGACACAGTCAATTTTTTTTTGGAAAAGCAAGAGTTGTCGTTTGTTATAATAATAATAATAATATTCTTTATTTAACGAAGGTAACTCAATAAGCCAACAGGCTTCTTCAACCATATACATATTCAAACATGCAAAATCAAAGACATGTTAAACAACAGCACAATATATATCATAAAGAAACATGAGCAAGTTTACCCGAGTTAAATATTAACTGTATAATAATATGAAATGTGTTATTTGTTGCTGAGTAGATAGTTTCTGTATTTTGTACGGAAGATATATAAGCTCGTAACATTTCGAGTTTCAACAAGTATTGAGTTCCAAATAATCATTCATGTAATTGAGTTGTCGTTCGTTTCATAGAGGGCGCAATCTAATCTACGCTGATAAAAATAGAAAAAAAAGCGCTTTTCACGTTTCAGTCGCAATCTACGCCGAGAAAAATGGATATATGATTGCTTTGTCCACTTACGAAGCCTTTGACATTATAGGAACGAAGTGCAGTCGACTGAATATTCTTTGATGGCCTTTTTAAATATATATGATATTATCTTAGCTTATCATGTAAGTATCTATATGTATATGATAGTAAGTAAGTGGTGTACACACAGGTTAGACTGTAGTATTATCTCTGCAGTTAGGTATTTGATAGTGTTGTTGAATAGTTATTTTTTTAATGGTTTTTTTTTGACATTTGACAAGACAATGACGGGACGTCATTTCTCAGAGCAGGGAAGTGTGTAACAAGGTTGTGTAACCGTCTATATTTTATTTCCTTGTTCTTACACTTGTTGTCTCCCTTGGACTGATTGTCGCTCACGGTTTCCTGCCGTTTTCGGTCACGTGATTCGCAGTACATGAAAGTTAGTTGAAGCAGGTGGATGTGCTAGCATCTCATCTGGGATTCGGTCACACGATTAACCGAAGAAGAACTTCCGGTAGCGTTCGTTGGTTGATTTATAAAAAAGTGTTTAATATTTTGCGAAAATCTTCAAAAGTACTTTGTTTACTGCACCGTGTTATGGTCAGTTGGATTCATGAATGTTTCTGTTATATTACTGACTGCTTATTTGTGAGAAATGCCTCCTAAATTAAACAGGAAAGAACTCGGAGAAATCGCTGAGGCTACGGCCATGAGGTTGGATGCCAAATTTGAGTCGTTAGAAAGTTTGATCACTCAGTGTGCCAGATCTGAGCAGTTAAATAAAACAAAAGCAAATGTGTTGAATATGCACTTCAGAATAGATAACACAGATCAGTATGCCAGACGTGAAAACATACGGATAATGAACTTTGCTCCATCAGGGAACTTGACATCTGCAGTCGTTAATCTGTTGAATCACATGGTAAATCTTCCAGAGGAGGAGAAGATAGCTGAGATAGCTGAGAAAGATGATACCGGGGAGAACGAGGAGGAGTTAAGCCACTCTATTTTGGGAACCCCACCTGACAGGTTTAGTTCAACAAATGATGCAGTTTCGTTAGCTTCTCCAAAGCCAACAAAAAGTGAAGGTGTCATTTTTCGTGAGTCAGACATATCTACTTGTTACTACACGTCACCCCGACCAGGGAAAAAGCGTCAAATTATAGTCCGGTTTGTTTCCAGGCAGTCCATCAGGACAATTTACAGGCACAAGAGGAAGTTGAAAAAAACAGTTGACCCTTTGTACAAGGGTGTTTTCTTTGTTGATGATGTGACACCGCTCAAGTTGAAAACTAAAGCTGTTGTTAAAGAAATTCCAGGTGTCTCCACTTGCTACATTCGGGACGGGAACGTGTTTTGCGAATATAAAAAGAAACAGTATAAACTGACCTCTCCTGATGATATTTTCAATGAGATGGGTGTTGAAGTCACTGACGACACGTTGGATAAGCTTGGTCTCAAGCAGTTTACTTAGGACTGGTAGGAGGGTGAAATTTTTAAACTAGTTTACATTTTAAAGGGAGAGGAAGACCTATTGTGTGCAAATGTTCCTGTTGAATTTCGTTCGTCTATAGTTAACAATTATATTTGTGCAAGAAAAAATTATGTTTTGAATGTTCCAGTTAAATTTTCCTGCCAATCACTTGTAAATGAGTGTCACAGTCCAGAGGATGTCACTTCTGTGGGTAGTTATTATGATGCTTGTACTCCAGCAGCCGAGAAGAGGGATTTTTCTGATGATTTTTGTGATAACTCTTTTTCCCGCGATTTAAATTTGCAATTTGAAGTTACTACTGGACAGAATGATTCAGAAGAAAGCTTAACTTACAATAATTCAAAAGTTCATAATGGTTTCTCAGTTTATAGTCACAACCAAGTTGTTGTTGCATCCAAGCATAATTACTCAAACAAAACGTTAGTTTGTAATAACTCATGCATTTATTCTGGGGATTCAGCTCTTATTCATGAGCAAAGTGACGTTGCTTTTGAGCACAATTATTTAGATGATAACTCTGTTGTTCAAAATGAGCAACTAATAACAGTTTTTGAAAATGGTTTTCGTTCCAACAAGGATAGAGCAGTCATTGTGGAAGAGGTCCAGTCTAAAGATACAGATGAAGATTGTATTTGTAATTCTGTAAATGTTTCCAATAACTCAACTTCAAGGAATCATTGTAGTTGTTACTGTAATACTTGCTCTTTAAATGTTGGCAATACTTCAAATCGTGATGTTTGCAATACTTCAAATCCATGCAAGTCTGATCATGTCGTTTATAACGCAAAGAAATATATTGTTGTTTCTAGTGCAAAGAAAAGTTCCCCTATCAATAGATGTGCTTATAATGATCAGTCTTTAGAGTTATGTAAATCACATAATGATGTTTTTGATTCTTCTACGTATATTTTACATATTGATAGTTGTGCTTGCATTGAATCTTCAGATTTATGCAAATCACATGATGATATTGTTGATACTTTTACAAAGTATAGTTCACCTATTAATGGTTCTGCTTATCATGGGTCTTCAGGTTTATGTAATTCACATAATGATGCTGTTGATTCTTCTACAAAGTATAGTATACCTATTAAAGGTTGTGTTTATAATTAACAAAGCTATTGTTTTACAAAGTCAGATGTTATAACTACAGATGTAAGCAATAATAGAACTTTTTTACTTGATAATAGTTGTAGAAATAACTCAACTATTGATATTGAGCAGAATTATTGTTGTTGCTCAAAATCTGATGTTAATTGCTCAGATCATATTTATTGTAAACCTTTTGGATTAAGTAATGAGGAGCAAACAGTTAATACTCTTCAAAATACTTGTAGTACTGATAAAAATGTTCTAAAAATTGCATTTATAAATGTAGGTGGCTTATGCTCAAAACTAAATATACCAGACTTCATAACCTTTATAAAAGAACATGACATTGTTAATCTAGCGGAAACGAAACTGGACTGCTATGATAATCCTTCAGTTGAAGGATACACTTTTATGGGTGAAAATCGTGAAATATTTAAAAGTAAGTCTGGAGGCGTTGGATTATTTGTGAAGGATAAGTTAGTTAAAGATATTATTGTTTTGAAGGAAAGCAATGAAAATTGCTTATGGTATAAACTTAATAACCACAAATACATATTTGCTAGTGCCTACATACCACCAGAGGGTTCTGCCTATGGGTCACTAAATAGCTTTGATATGTTGGAAAGCAGTATTGTTGATATTACATCTCAATATGTTAACACACCTTTTGTAATGTTTGGGGATTTTAATGCCAAAACAGGCAAATTAACTGATATCTTAGAGTATGACCCATTTATTGTTGAAAACGTTGGTTTAGATGTACCAATGCAGGAATCACCGGCACATAGTTTACATGAATTAGGTGTTCCACTTGAGCGTCATTCTGAAGATAATAATGTCAATAGTTACGGTTACCGCCTTATTGAAATGTGTAAATCAGTTAATTTATGCATTGCTAACGGCAGATGTGGCAATGACATATATATTGGAAGAAATACATGCAGCAAATGGAGTTTGCTTGATTATGTTTTACTGTCTCCATGTATATTCTGTTTCATAAGTAAGTTTAATGTAAATGACTTTGATCCGATTTTATCAGATGTACATTCCAGTATTGCATTAAGTCTTTGTGATGTCATTAATCCTGTGTGTATTGATGTATCTAGTGATAATGAGGTAATTGTTACAGACCATGTGTCCAATGATGAAAATATTGTAAAATGTCCTGTATGGGATAATGCTGTCAAACATACATTTCCTATTTGTTTGGATAACAATCTTATTCAAGAATTGCAAGAACAGTTGAAGAATGTTTTTGAGAGCAAGTCTTATACAGAGGATTGTATAAATTGTTTAACAGAAAAGGTTTCTGATGTATTAGTTAGTGCTGCAGATAAGTGTAATCTAATAGTTAGCAAAAACACAAATGTTCGTTCACCTAAAAAGAATGGTATCAATAAAGCTTGGTTTGATAAGGATTGTATGAATGCGCGGAAGAATTATCTAAAGGATAAAAATTATCATAGAAGAATCAAAACAAATGTTAGCTATAGCAATATGGTTGCAAGCAGTAGGAATTATAAGAAATTATTAAACAACAAATTGCATTCATTTCAAAAAGATGTAAATAAAAAACTTTTGAATTTAAAGTCTACTGAACCGAAGGCTTTTTGGAATTTGCTTAATAAGCATACTAGTGATCATAAAGAAACTGTTTCTAAAATCTCTAAGGAAGTGTTTTATGAACATTTTGTAAAATTAAACCAATGTTTCATCAATAATGACACAGTTACAACTGACGATATTAATTTTGATACATTGCCATGTAACAACGAAATATTAAATGCAGAAATTACTGTCTGTGAAATAATTAAAGTTGTACAAAAATTAAACAAGAGCTGTCCCTCACAAGTGACGAATGCCCCCGAAAGAGGTGCCTCACAGTCTGTGTCCTCTCCATGTGCTCAATAAATGTTCTACGTAATTTTAAAATCCTTCCATGCATGACAGAGTAATCATGCATACAGTATTCCATTACTTTAAACACTAAGTGTGACCTTGACCTTTGAGGTAGGGACTTGGGTCTTGCACGCGACACATCCGCTTGATGTGCTAGACATTTGTCCTTCAAAGCATAATAAAGTTATAGTCCGGACACAAATGTATGCATATACATGTATACAGGATTCCATTACCTATAAACTCTAAGTGTGACCTTGACCTTTGTGGTAGGGATGTGGGTCTTGCACGCGACACGTCGTCTTGATGTGCTAGACATTTGTGCCAAATTATTTTAAAATCCTTCAAGGCATGACAAAGTTACAGTCCGGACACGAATGTGTGCATATATGCATATATAGAGGAATCCATTACCTTCAAACTCTAAGTGTGACCTTGACCTTTGAGGTAGGGACGTGGTTCTTGCACGCGACACATTGTCTTGATGTGCTAGACATTTGTGCCAAGTTATTTTAAAATCCTTCAATGCATGACAAAGTTACAGTCCGGACACGAATGTGTGCATATATGCATATATAGAGGAATCCATTACCTTCAAACTCTAAGTATGACCTTGACCTTTGAGCTAGGGACGTGGGTCTTGCACGCGACACATTGTCTTGATGTGCTAGACATGTGTGCCTAGTTATTTTAAAATCCTTCAATGCATGACAAAGTTACAGTCCGGACACGAATGTGTGCATATATAGAGGATTCCATAACCTTCATACTCCAAGTGTGACCTTCACCTTTGAGGTAGGGATGTGGGTCTTGCACGCAACACGTCGTCTTGATGTGCTAGACATGTGTGCCAAGTTATTTAAAAATCCTTCAATGCATGACAGAGTTATAGTCCGGACACGAATTTGTAAGTGGGGACGCACAGACGGACGGACAGACAGACGGACGTACTCACATTCTGATACTTATGTGGCTAGCCTTTTGTTCTCCCCATTGTTCTTTTTAGCCACTTAACAGAAAATAGCCACATAACAGCATTACGGAATGAATGACATCAAAGTAAATGTACTGTTACCTATTGTCTGTATAGCCACCTAAGTACCAGAATGTGAGCACGGACAGACGGACGGACGGACAGACGGTCAGACGGACAGACGGTGCGATTTTAATATGCCGCCCTTCGGGGGCATAAAAATAACAAAAGCCCTTCTGTGTTTGATAATATTTTGAATGAATATGTTAAGTATGCAGATAACGCTGAGCTTTTTCATCTGATTTGTAAACTTTTTAATATTATTCTAGATTCAGGTATCTTTCCTGAAGTTTGGAGTCATGGAGTAATATTACCACTGTATAAAAATAAGGGGGATGGTGGTGACCCTAATAATTATAGGGGAATAACTATTCTTAGTTGTTTTGGTAAACTTTTTACCTCTATTTTAAATAATAGATTGAATACTTATCTAGAAGATTGTAATCTCCTGTGTGAAGAGCAAGCAGGATTTCGCAAGAATTATGGTACTATTGACCATATTTTCTCTTTAAAACATCTTATAGACTTTTATTTGTGTGCTGAAAAGAAGTTGTTTTGTGCTTTTGTTGATTATAGGAAAGCGTTTGATTCTGTAAATCGTGTACACCTCTGGAGGAAACTTTTGATGCATAATATAGATGGTAAATGTATTAAAATAGTTCATGATATGTACAGTAAGGCAAAATCCTGTGTTAAAGTTAATAATACTCTGTCAAACCTTTTTAGCAGTCAAACTGGTGTTCGTCAAGGTGAAAATTTGTCACCCATTTTGTTTTCATTGTTTTTGAATGATCTGACACAATACCTATCTTTAAAATTTGAAGGTTTGGAAACTATGTCATTAGCTACTTTCAATTGTCTTAGTGATGTTGATATTGATGTTTATCTTAGAATATTCTTATTACTGTATGCTGATGACACTGTATTGTTTGCAGAATCTCATACTGAATTACAAAAAGCTTTAAATGCCATGTACGACTATTGTAAACTGTGGGATTTACAAGTTAATGAAGACAAAACCAAGGTAGTTGTTTTTAGTAGAGCTAAATTGAAAAATGTACCAAACTTTTTTTATAACGGTAAGAAATTGGAAATTGTTAATGATTTTTCGTACCTAGGTATAAGTTTTAATTTTAATGGCAAGTTTAATAAAACCAAAGCTAGATTAGTTGAACAAGCTAGAAAAAGTATGTTCTCTGTTATAAATAAGTCTAGAAAACTAAATCTATCCATTTTTGTAATTGTGCTTATTAGGTCCACCATCCTCGTTCGAGGTATAGTCGGTGCGACCCGTTAAATCTATCCATATAGGTTCAATTGTATTTATTTGACACGATGATGGCACCAATTTTACTGTATGGAAGTGGTGTGGGGATTTGAAAATTTAAAAATAATTGAAGTTTTTCATCTTAAATATTGTAAAATGATACTCGGTTTGAAATCAAGTACACCTAATTGCATGATTTATGGTGAATTGGGTATAAAACCTATCTCTCTTAGTGTTAAATCTAGAGTATTGTGTTATTGGGGTAAGGTATTAAATGCTAAGAATGATAAAATATGTAATATATTGTATCGGACTATGTTATCACTACATAACGATAATATTATGATCTCTCCTTGGATATCTTTTGTGAAAAATACTTTGGATGAGCTTGGAATGTCAGAATATTTTGTTAATCAACAAGTTAACAATATATACCATTTTAAATCTGCAGTGAAGAATAGATTATCTGATCAATTTGTACAAGATTGGAATGCTACTATAAATAATTCCCCAAAATGCTTAGTGTACCGCATGTATAAAAAGGAATTTTGTTTTGAGAAATATCTAGCCATTCTGCCTCGTAATCTTGCATGCCAATTGTGTAAATATAGAACTATGAATCACTCTTTACCCATTGAAAAAGGGCGTTATTTTGGAATTGAACGTAATGACAAGATTTTGTACTATATGTGACACCAATTCTTTAGGTGATGAGTTTCATTACCTTTTGGATTGTAATTTTTTTACAAATAGCAGAAATAGCTTTATTCCTAGATATTACATAAATCACCCACATTCATTTAATCTAGAAAAACTTATGAATAGTCAGGATGAAACAAAACTGACTAAATTGGCGTTATTCTCTAAAATTATTATTTCAAAATTCAAATAATTTCATTCTCCATATATACTTAAATTACAAAATTTTCAAATAATGTTTCTTATTTTTGGAAAAACTTTTTTTTTACAACTCTTTAGAAGTTAGTATTTATACCGGTAAGCATTATTAATATGTTTGTCTAGTCAACCTATGTGTTTTTAATTCTATTGTTTTACATTGTTTATTGTTTATGTCAGCATCACATGCATGTAATATGCCATGATGAATAAAGAATTGAATTGAAATACCGGAATACTACCGAAATACCGGAATACCCCAGAAAAAAGTAATATCTTACAATCTATGTATTTACGTTTATTATTTGATCATGACCACACTGTATCGGCAAAACGCACTGGCTCCAATTTAACGATAATGCTCCGACTAACGTAATGAACCGGCTCCAATGAAAAATGGCTGATTTAGTAAAGAAAACCCAAGTCAGTATAACAGATTCGTGTGTTTTATATGGTAAATCGCAACTTCTGAAGAAACGAATACTCTTACGGAATGCTCACTTCTTTCCTGCATGGCCGTAGCTAGTCGGCTGTTTCAGACATCGATGCGTGTGAAAGTAATGCAAGTTGAATGCAGAGGATTCAACGGAAAAAAGTGCAAAACACACCCAAAATGCATGGATTTTGCTCAAAATTATCGAAGTTAAGGTGTTTAGCATAAAAGATTTGCACTGGCATGTAACTTTGGGTCAAATGTCGTAAGCATGTACCAACACTTTACCGATCTGCTATTTTTATAGGCAAAACTTACCCATTTAAAAATACAACGATTCAGGCTCCAATTGACGATACAACGAAAATGCTCCAATTCGTGTTTCACGGATCATTTTCAAAGACGTTTTTGATCAATTACAAATATAAAAGTAACTCTTATTTGACAAATCTATGTGTTTCTTATTGAAAAATTGAAAATTCAACTCAGAACTTTTAAATATTCAAAATACTTTCCAAAATGGCAGGATTCATGGACACAGTGTTTAAAGCTGCTCGCTCTCGCAAAAACATTGACATTCTTATTCATCAGTATGAAACTAAAGGCTTGAATTAAAGAAAGCAAAAATCTAGGTACGAATTCGCAGAAATCGATTGAAAAGGTTCATTTTCACAGACGTTTTTTAACAATTACAAACATAAGAGAATCTCTTATCGAACAAAATGTTGAGTTTTATGTCACCTTAATTGTACCCACTCTCTTTGAAAAAATAATTTAAAGGAGAACATTGCTCATCCAGGGGTTGCGAGTTCGAGCCCCACTGGGGTCACGACCGTACCTCCTCATATGACACCAGTACTTTTTTCCATGAAGTAGACTCGAGTGTGACTCCAAGCTTCACGCTTTCTATACAATCGAGCCAAAATAAATAAGTATAAACTAACATTTAAGTATTCAAAATACTTCCTAAAATAACAAGATTCATGGATACCGTATACCGCTCTGCTCGGTTTGTTAGTGATAAACTGAAAAACATTTACGTAATGTCTTCCTTGACTATGTCGCTGAGAATTTAGGCATATAAATAAATCACCGGAATTGATTTCTTCCATTTCTACCTCGACTAATTGGGCAAATAGTCTACTTTTGAATGGTTTTATGCAATTTTTAATAATGGCTTAAAGTCTACAGCACTATTTCAGTAGATATCAAGTCCCAGTACCTTTGCTATTTTGTATTTGACCAGAATAAACTCAACACGAACTGGCTGGGTGAGAATTCCAGAAAGTTTATCGCAATAAGCACACTGAGGCAAAAAAGCTCAGATAGACTATATTGAGGTCGTGTACAAGTTCACAGAAAGATGATAAAGCATGAATAGCGAATGCAAAATTTTATACTTTTTCAACCGTCGCTTTCCAAATTTTCATTAGATGACAATTTCGATTTTAGTCTAAGCTGCATGTGATTATTGATAGCGGTCAAAACGCTAGGTCAAATAAAACCTTAAAGCTGTTCGCTCTCGGATTTTCGTAAAAAAATAATTTCTTCAAACTGTATGTAAATAACGTATTTTAGAACATATGGTGATATAAAAAGGCTCCAGTATAAACTCATGTTACGTACATCTCTAAATTTTGAAAAATACGCTAAAATTCAAAAGCGTTGCAAACACTTTTGAAATTTCAATATAACATATAGTGTAGCGGTGCCGTGTAACCGACCTTTTCAATCGATTTCTGCGAATTCGTACCTAGATTTTTGCTTTCTTTAATTCAAGCCTTTAGTTTCATACTGATGAATAAGAATGTCAATGTTTTTGCGAGAGCGAGCAGCTTTAAACACTGTGTCCATGAATCCTGCCATTTTGGAAAGTATTTTGAATATTTAAAAGTTCTGAGTTGAATTTTCAATTTTTCAATAAGAAACACATAGATTTGTCAAATAAGAGTTACTTTTATATTTGTAATTGATCAAAAACGTCTTTGAAAATGATCCGTGAAACACGAATTGGAGCATTTTCGTTGTATCGTCAATTGGAGCCTGAATCGTTGTATTTTTAAATGGGTAAGTTTTGCCTATAAAAATAGCAGATCGGTAAAGTGTTGGTACATGCTTACGACATTTGACCCAAAGTTACATGCCAGTGCAAATCTTTTATGCTAAACACCTTAATTTCGATAATTTTGAGCAAAATCCATGCATTTTGGGTGTGTTTTGCACTTTTTTCCGTTGAATCCTCTGCATTCAACTTGCATTACTTTCACACGCATCGATGTCTGAAAAAGCCGACTAGCTACGGCCATTCAGGAAAGAAGTGAGCATTCCGTAAGAGTATTCGTTTCTTCAAAAGTTGTGATTTACCATATAAAATACACGAATCTGTTATACTGACTTGGGTTTTGTTTACTTAATCAGCCATTTTTTATTGGAGCCGGTTCGTTACGTTAGTCGGAGCATTATCGTTAAATTGGAGCCAGTGCGTTTTGCCGATACAGTGTGATGACATGTATTAGGAAGAAATTTTGTAAATCATTAAACTATCATGCAGGTTGTAGTTTGTGTATTTCCCCGAGAATATTGAGGTTGTATATTAAAGCGATCCGCTATTTTCAAAGCAAGACTCGCCGTGCCGAACATCAAAGGAGCGGCGCAGAAATCACGATGACTAATATTTTTATCAAACGATAAATTCACAGCCAATATGAATATGGTATGTTCGACGTGAACGCTGCTTTGTACTGGAAGTTGTGGTATTTTGGATACGAAATTAGATAGATCGTCAAATTATTAGAAAGACTTTACTGGCGTACCACCCATAAACATTTTGTTTTTATTATTAATACTTCGCTCTCACACGTGGCTCCCCGTTGAAAATAACTAAGAAATTTATATACGTATTTTCATTTTGTGCCCAATGCTGCAACATTGCCCGTTTTCGAATATATTTTCCTATGACGATGAAATTATCATGTTTTCAAACAATTCCGTAGCTGGAAAACATCAATTCATGCTGTATGCTTGTGGTTAAGTACGTCAGAAAAATAAGCGTCTATGAAACAGAACACATAGGTCTACATAAGCGAACATGTTGCAGATCTCTACAGTTCGCTTGACGAGTGCCACATTAATTAAATAGGTCCAACGGACGAAATTATTATCAAGAATCTCAATTTCTCATTAATTAAGTTTCTCATACGAGTATACATGCCGAAGCTTTAATATTTTCCAAATGTTATACCACCGATCGAATATGCCAGATAGGTTCTGTCGAAAGTTTATCAAAAAGAATTTTCGAATTCAGATATTCAGTCCATACATTTTCTTGTACATGCACGCCGGGGAACCCGCATATGCGGTGCTTCCGGAACTCCATATGCGGACAGATTTGATGGAAAAACAAGGTAGGGGATGTTACATTTGTCCATTTTTCATATGATCAAAGAAGAATTGCAAAATAACTCGAATGCTATTCGACCCTCACATAAATGCCGCGTCTCTCCATATATATTGTTTACTTGTACGTTTAGAAATGACAATGAAAACTTTGAACAAAGTATCTGACAAATGTGAAAGAAAGTAGTCAACAAGTATAAATGATCATGTTTTTGTTGTAAATCGATTTTCTGGCGAATTATGAACGAAGAATATTAGAAAATAAGTACAAACCTGCTCTTGGAAGAAATAAAACATACACAAAATGTTCTGGGGAGGAATTCCTGTGCTAAAATGTAGATGCACTACATATGCGCAGTGTGCACTCCATATGTGCTATAAGATGTTATATGGGATTGTTCAAAACTCTTATGATTCATAACGCGCTATTTCTTGAGTTATTTTCAACAAAGTTAGAATGATACACTAAAAAATCTGTTTATTGTAGCAAATGTCACTTGTAAAATTCCTTACAAGCGAAGAAAAGTTTGTTGGATACTGATATTATCAAGACGATTTCTGTCCACCCCAAAACTTATAACGTTACACGGCTTTACACACATTTATACATCAGCATATTACGGAATAAAAGAACAGTCTTTCCCGATACAGGGCCATCCTTTCAAATTTTCAATAACACAAAATTATGTTTCGCATGTACTGTACATGTGATGCATGCACTTCATTTGTGACGCATGCAAGTTACATAATTTAATGCATGTATAACTTACGCAATGCATACATGTACATTGTACTTCGTTATGTATCGCATAGACTACAATTATGTGGAGCATGAGCTTACTGCAAATGTGGCGCATGCACTCCATATGAATCACTTATGCTGAATGTTTGACGCATGTCACATTGTGCTATATCTTTGTATGCATTACACCTATTTTGTGTAATTAGTATACATTGATCTTCAGAGAGTGACTTAAATGTACGTCTCGGTGAACAAATATAGTCACACTGGGTTGAAATAAGATAAGATAAGATAAGTCTATTTCATGTTGGAAATACTACAAACAGTAAACAAAACATGCAGTTTACAGTATAGCAGTTCATTGTAGGAAGAGGAGTAATCATACACAAATCTCACAGCCCTTTCTTGTATTCTTTCTTTCAAGTATTTGTTACAGAACAAAAGTGCCAAGAGCATAGAACAGAAATTGAAATTTGACAAAATAAATTTATGAAAAATATTCAGCTTTTTAAGTTCAATTAAATCTTTTTCAATTCGTTTCAAAACTTAATTTGTAATCCATATCTATACCCAATAGTTTAACTGTTTCTTCACAGGATATGTTACTGGACCCTATGACAAAAAAACTGGATGTTTCAAAAATGATCTTTTGCCTACTGCTATAGACTGAAACTTACCTGGATTGGCTTGCATTTTGTTACATTTAAACCAGTCAAGAGGTACATTACTTTCGTTTTGCAAAACTTGTATTAATGCATCAAAGTTTGGCGAATGAAATGACAAGGTGCTGTCGTCAGCATAGTTATTATAATGTGCCCCTGTGTATGAAACAAAAGATATCATTTATAAATACATTAAACAGTAACGGACCTAAAATTGAACCTTGAGGCACACCTTCAGTTATACAAGCCCATGAGCTAACTATATTTCCAATTCCAATTTAAATTGCTGTTTGCGGCCAGTTAAGTAAGATTGCAAGAGGGCTGAGGCTGCTTCAGACAAGCCATGTTATGACAATTTTGCTAGCATGAGGGAGGCAATCAAAGGCCGAGGACTGCTGCTACATACTCATTTTCGTCGAGGGCCTGCCTCCAATCCTCCAACAATGTTAGTATTACAGTCTGGCAACCATGACCTTTCCTGAAAACATAAAACATTGTCAAAAATAGTGTCAAAGTAAGTTGAAAGCTGTTGAGCTAAAAATAAATCAAAGATTTTTGAAGGTATGAGTAGAATACTTACAGGTCTGTAATTAGATTTAAATAAAGCGTCATTCTTCTTAAAAATACGTGCAGCTTGTGCTTGTTTTAATCTATCTGGAAAATTGTTAAGTAGAATCTAGATTGAGAATTTATTAAATTAGTAAACGTCCAACATTTATCATATTTAAGCATTTTAATTGATATTTTATCTCCTCAAATTAAACTTATCAATTATTTTAGATATAATGGTATCTTCATTTATATGCACAAAATTAAAACTGTTTTGGGAGAAATTCCTATCTTGAATTTTGTTCAAAACTGGGATTGTCTTGTGGGTTAAACGTTGAAACGTAATTGCTGGGCCCATGATTGATCTCAGCAAGCCAGAATCGCAGTGAGAGACATTAATCCTTGTGCTACACAGTGAACACCTAAAATTTGAGCTCACATTCCGGAGAAGGGGTCAAGTGAGCTTTTGTGATAAAAAAATTATTTCGTAATATGCTGATGTATATAAACGTGTGTAAAGCAATATAAAGTTATCAGTTTTGGAGTGGACAGGAAATTTTCCTGATAATATCACACTTTTCTTTGCTTATTAAAATTTTACAAGTAATATTTGCTGCAATAAACGGATTTTTATAAGAGCATCATTCTAACTTTTTTGAAAATAACTCAAGAAGTAGTGCGTTATGAATCATAAGAGTTTTTAACAATCCCATATAACATCTTATAGCACATATGGAGTGCACACTGCGCATATGTAGTGCATCTACATTTTTGCCGAGGAATTCTTTCCCAGAACATTTTGTGTATGTTTTATTTCTTCCAAGAGCAGGTTTGTACTTATTTTCTAATATTCTTCGTTCATAATTCGCCAGAAAATCGATTTACATAAAAAAACATGATCATTTATACTTGTTGACAACTTTCTTTCACATTTGTCAGACACTTTGTTCAAAGTTTTCATTGTCATTTCTAAACGTACAGGCAAACAACATATATGGAGAGATGCGGAATTTATGTGAGGGTCGAATAGCATTCGAGTTTTTTTGCAATTTTCTTTGATTATATAATAAATGGACAAATGTAACATCACCTACCTTGTTTTTCCTTTAAATTTATCCGCATATGGAGTTCCGGAAGCTCCGCATATGATTTTTACCGAAGTGCATGTTGCACTTCATATGCGGCTTCCCCCGGCGTGAAGCATGTTAAAAATTTATAAATATTAAATGATTGACTGTTCTCATTCTTTTCAACTTATGAGGAAAAAAGCCTTGCAAACCAGCTTTGTGTTTGAAGATCAGTACATTCAATACATGTATTTAAAACTCTCATGTACGATTACACCTGACTTTCAACAGAATCCACGAACATTATGCTGGTTTGTACTCACTTTTAATTTCATATGAATGGCAGAAGCAGCCCTTAATTTCATTTCAAAAATATAAACTTTTGTATTTTAATGATCAAGCGAGAAAAAGTTATAGAATGACGTCAGTAAGTTAGAAAGTGAAAGTACAAACGTGCGATTTAATTACGCCATGAAAGGGAAAAAGCACGAAGTAAAGACTGTATATTTTATCTTTCATGACATATTTTCGAAAAATATAATAGATACAGCATACAGGTGATTCTTAATTCAAACTTATGTACATTCCTGATTTTTGCGGGTATTCCGGTATTTCGGTAGTATTCCGGTATTTCGGTTAATCGTGTGACCCCTACAACGCGTTCTTAAACTAAAACGGAAGACTTTATGCCCAGTGATGGAAGGGAACACTGTATCATACAAGATTTAATGATCAATCAAAACAGGAAGAACAAGAGATTAATATGATAGAAATCAACAAGGATTTGATAAATATGTGTTTGATCCTGATGAGCAATTCGTAATGAATTAAGGAAGAAAGCAATTGGTTGCAAAGAAAGCATAAACAAAAAGGATTAAGAAAGGCAGACAAGGGAGCAAATGGACGTAAAGTAGTGCAACAAATACAAAAACCTTCTGTAGTTGGCAAAAGAAGAATAACACTCACCCAAAATGACAACTTTACAATTTTAATATACAAATATTTAACACAATATTAAGTCAATGTATTTCACTTTGACTATATAAAATAAGACAAACAACAAAGGCGGTACGGTAATAAGCCTAAAAGCTAAAGTCATTTATCATGCATAAAAGGGAGATAACTCATATACTGAAACCAGACAGTTTATCGAAAACAAAATTGGTTGTCAAGACAAAATATTCTTTTTGATCTCAGTTGAGAGTTTTCAATGTCAATACTAGAAAACTCAATAATGTTTTATAAAAACACAATGCAAAAGCAAGAGTTGAGACTCCAAAAATTCAAATTCTTAAATTACCTCCCTTTGAATTGGATATATAGGTGAATTTATTACCTTATACCTGAAAGCTCTTGTGATGATTTTTATTTTTTTTCTTATAAACGCAGCTCCGAACTGATAAAGTCTAATGTTCTTACAAATGATTAAATTCAACCTCCTGCATTGTGGGGTGTTTCTTTCTCATGCATAGTAAATCCCATTATAAACCTGTAAAGTTTTCATGTTGGGTCAGTGTAGGTAAACACAGAGAAGAGCGAGAAAGACTACAAAAAGAAATTAGAAAGAAAACAGAATTCGAAAGATCACGCATAAGATTGGCAATTTCAAAACACAAAGAAGAATAACTTTCATTTGAATTGGGACTTATTGTGGACATATGCAATAATGGAAAGAGAAGTAGAGATTTTACAGAGAAGCAAGTTTATGAAAGCTAAATGAAAATTGTGACCTTTTTAGTGTTATCAAGGGTCTTATGGATGCCACTGTGACCTTGACCTTCACCCAATGTCCCCAAAACAGCAGGAACGTTTATTAAGTAAGACCAATCATTCTATGAAGTTTGAAGACTGTTTTGATAATTCGATCTCAAAATCTTGAGCGGGAAAGATTATTAAAAGTTTGGGTCTATGTGACCTTGACTTTTGACCCCAAAAACAGTAGGGGTTATCTTTTCAGTCATCATATGAAGTCTGAAGCAGTGAGTGATATAGATCTTAAGACATTGAGCTTTAAAGAATGTCATAGTTCAGGATCAGACTAATCATCCTATGAAATTTGAAGACCGTTGGGTATAAAAATCTCAAGATATTGAGCGGAAAAAAGTTTGGGTCACTGTGAGCTTGACCTTTGACCCTCTGACCCAAAAACTATTTGTATCACCTACAGGTTCCAGTTCGCTTGCACTTCGACCCACTGACACCAAAACAGTAGGTGTTATGTTCTCAGTAATACCAAACATCCTATGAGGTTTGAAGACTGTGTGTGACTTAGATCTTAAGAAATTGAGCAGAAAGGTTTTTCAAAGTTTGGGCCACTACGAGTATGCCCTTTGACCCGATGATCCAAAAACATCAGGGATAATCTTCAGGTTGGAGGCAACCTTTTGAGCAAGTTAAATGAATGTTGAATGAAAAAGCCAACGGAGGTCACTCTGACCATGACCTTTGACCCCAAAAAACAATATGGATCATATAGTCACAGGTTGCAAAGATTGCAGGCAACCTTCTTAGTTTCATGAAAGTCAAATAAAATTAAGACCTGTAGAGTTTTATCAAGGAAAGATTTACTAATACCCTTAAAGCGCTGTCTCATAGTTTGTGACCTTGGCTTCCAAAGAGCTGACCCGATTCTTGTTGACATTTTACCTCCATGTGTTGAACATTTGTTCCAGTTCATTTTAAAACCCTTCGATGTATAACAAAGTCCGTGCAATCCGGGCATTTACATGACGTGTATATGTACACAATTCTAAAATGTCTGACTTCTGTGACGTTGAACTTCTTAGTAAGGACGCGGGACTTGCCCATGAAATGTCATTTCCATGTGCTCAACAATTGTGCCATGTAATTTTAAAATCCTTCAGATTCAATGCATGACAATAATGCGTGTATATATACATAATTACATTACCTTTAAACTCGAAATGTGACCTTGACCATTGAGGTAAGGAAGTGGGAGCTGCACGGCGTCTTCGTGTGCTAAACATTTAGTTTAATTTATACTAATTTATTTTAGCTCGATTGTGAGGAAAGCTTGTAGCTTATCGAGTCACTCTCGAGTCCGCTTCCTGGAAACAAGAGGGCCATGATTGCCCTATACCGCTCACCTGACTACCTTGGCTATAATACAAGGGGTCATGATTCTTAAATAATGCGTAGAGGTCCACAACACAATGCTACGTAACATTCCAAATATCTATTCTCTGCCTGTAGGCCTTGTGGTTGCTCAAAGTTTTCCCTATATAAGCCTATATGAAAACAAAGACCTCCCCCACACCCTCGGAGGGTTAATATTGACCAGGGGGTCATGATTTGAACAATTTTAGTAGAGGTCCATTAGGTATTTCTACACGTCTAATCTTTAGACCTTATGGTTTCAGAGAATATTTTTTATGTTTTTCCTATACAAGACTATGTAAAACCAAGTAACCCCCAAGCAGGGTCAATTGCATTGACCTGGGGGTCATAATTTTAACAATCTTGGTAGAGGTCCACTAGCCAATGCCACATGCTAAATATCTAAGCTCTAGGCCTTGCGATTTCAGAGAAGATTTTCCTTTATAAGCATAGATGTAAAACCAAGTGACCCCCGGGCAGGGTCAATTTTGACCCGGGGGTCATAATTTGAACAATCTTGGTAGAGGCCCACTAGACAATGCCACATGCTAAATATCTAAGCTCTAGGCCTTGTCGTTTCAGAGAAGAAGATTTTTTAAGTTTTTCTTTTTTGTTGACATAGCAACCAGAGTTCTGCATGGACTGGAATGGAATTCTTTGAACAACTTTGATAAAGCTTCATGCAAGGAACATTCCTGCAAAGTCTAATCAACATTGGCCCAGTGGTTTCAGAGGAGGTGGACCGACGGACGACGTACGACGGACGGTGAGTGATCCCAATAGCTTTCTCTAGCACTTTGTGCCAGGTGAGCTAAAAACACTACTGGTGCCATATGAGGTCCTGACGTCAATAGGGCTCGAACCCGCAACCTCCAGGATGAGCAGCAGACACCTTAACCTCTACACCACCGGACACGCTGACGGTGCGATTTTAATATGGCCACATTCAATGGCAAAAAATCTGACAGCAATCTGCCACAGCTGGTAAGGCATTTTATGCAATTATACATTCTGGCCTAAAATTGATTAGCTAAGCTCTAAGTATTAAGTTGTATTGCATTCAAACCAGTAGTTTTCAAGTAATGCTCTGCGACAAGGAAAGGTAAAAATGGGCAATAACTCTGTAATGAGTCAAGATAGAGTTATGGTTCCTGTGTACTGCACTTTCTCTCAATGAACTTGAACAATGTATGAAGTTAAATTGAATTCCAACCAGTAGTTTTCAAGAAATGCTCCGGACAAGGAAAAGTAACAAAGGGTAATAACTATGTAATGAGTCAAGAAAGTTATGGTTCCTGTGCACTGCACTTCCTCTCAATATACTTGACCATCGTATGTTGTTGTATTGAGTTCCAACCAGTAGTTTTCAAGGAAAATGCAACGGATCGACCAACTGACCGCCCACCCGACCAACCACCAAGTTACTCCTATATACCCCCCAAAACTTCGTTTCGGGGGTATAATAAGTGATACTGGTATTTATATAAATAGTTGTTTAATACTGTCAAAAATGGCCTGCAGTAATATCAGTCCAGGTAAAGACTACAACAAATTCAATTAAGTTTTCATGACAAAATCTTAGTACAATGGTCTTTGTAAAACATGTATGCCCCCTTTGATACAATCAGTAATGTCAAAAAAGTCGAACCTGAGACCTGTTTGTAAAGTAAAAGTCACTGTGAAAAAAAAGTTGTTTTTGGCCCTAAAAAAACAATTTTTGGCCTGCAAAAAAATTTGTAATTTGCTGGCCTTAAAAAATATTTGGCCATAAAAAGAACAACTTTTGGCCTGACAAAAACAAATTGTGGACTGAAAAAAAAAGGATCGGCCTTCGAAAAACAAATTGTGAGGCCAAAAAATAAAATGTCCAGGTGGTTTGACCTTTAACCTACTGACCTCAAAATCAAGAGGGGTCATCTGCTGGTCATGACCAACCTCCACATCACTTTTCTAGATGCTAGGCCCACATGTTACAAGTTATTGTCCGGAAACAATTCTACAATTCCAGGTCACTGTGATCTGGACCTTCTCTCAATGTACTTGACCATTGTATGAAGTTGTATGAATTCCCACCAGTAGTTTTCAAGTTATGCTCCGGACAAGAAAAATGTAAGAAAGTGCAATAGCTCTGTAATTAATCAAGATAGAATTATGGTTCTTTTACAGTGCACTTCCTCTCATTGTGCTAGACCATTGTATGAAGTTGTATTGAATTCCAACCAGTAGTTTTCAAGTTATGCTCCGGACAAGGAAAAGTAACAAAGGGCAATAACTCTGTAATGAGTCAAGATAGAGTTATGATTACTATGCACTGCACTTCCTCTCAATGTTCTTTACCATTGTATGAAGTTGTATTGAATTCCAATCAGCAGTTTTCAAGTTATGCTCCGGACAAGGAAAAGTAACAAAGGGCAATAACTCTGTAATTACTCAAAATAGAGTTCTGGTTCCGGTGCACTACACTTCCTCTCAATGTACTTGACCATTGCATGAAGTTGTATTGAATTCCAACAAGTAGTTTTCAAGTTATGTTCCGGACAAGGAAAAGTGACAAAGGGCAATAACTCTGTAATGAGTCAAGATGCAGTTATGGCTCCTGTGCACTGCACTTCCTCTCAATGTGCTTGACCATTGTATGAAATTGTATTGAATTCCAACAAGTAGTTTTCAAGTTATGCTCCGGACAAGGAAAATGCAACAGACCCCATGACCGACCGACAACCGACCGACCAACCACCGGGTGACTCCTATATACCCCCCAAACTTCGTTTTCAGGGTATAATAAGGTCAAGACAGGACCATTTGCTAGTAACAGCTATGGCTATCATATTCCACGGTGGTCTGTGTTACAAACTAATTAACTTTGTGTAAGACCTTAGTATCTTACCAATAAGATCATAAACGGTATATCATGTAAGCATAAACATAACTTAAAGTTATCAGAAAAAGATCTTACACAAGTGTGTGGCATATTGTTCTACCCTTTTACCCCATTTCGTTGAGGAAAGTATAAGTAACAAGATACATGTATAATCATATTTAATATATATATACATATTTTTTTTACATATTGAAAACTATTTCATAAATAAACTGCGTAAACTGTCAATAAACAATTCATATTTGTACACTTAACAATGTATTTTGCATGAATTTTAATCTATTTCATAATGTAACAATATAGTTTCAAAGTGGAAGTGGAACTAATTCATTTAGAGTGAATTGCAGTTAACAAACGAAAACATTTAAATTTGTGACAATTAAAAAGCTAAAATTCTACATAATCTTCTATGAGCCACCTAAGAGGCTAGGAATCTATCATAACCAATATTATATGCCCACAAACATTGTGGGTCAGGTTTAGTTATGACTGGATATATCGTCTATATGTAAGAGACTATACACCTGTAGTGGACATTAGCAGTGAAAGTTAAGGTTTTAATGGTGGTAATTTGTGTTAAACTGTTCTAATTTTTTACTTGCACACAAACTGAATTGGATTCAAAACTAGTCACAAAGATTGAAGACAAACTTGTCTACAAAACGTTTCTCATATGAGGAAATGAAAAAAATTTGTTTCATCGTATTTTCACCATTTTTGTGATTAATCAAGATTTAAATGATCCCTTCTTCAAATCATTTACTCAAAAAGGCACTTCTACAAAGTAAACACAAAGAGCAACTGATAAAATATTCCACTGAAGATGGGACTTGGTCACATAATAATATTTTGTGCATAAGTTATGAATCTTTATGCACAGCCTATGTAGTATTGTAAATATTTTTCATAATTTTCCTGAATACCCTTAGTAGTGTTATATCTAGACAATAAAAAGGGCAGGGTTCCCTAAACAGCATCAAGTTTGGGACAGGACACTTCTTGTATTTAAGGACAACAAAGTATACAAAAGCTTTATATAAGAACTCTTAATTTAATAATGATGAAAAATGTTCCCTCAATTATTTCAAAAAGATTTCTGTATCTTCTGTTATATTAAGTACAGCAAAATGGCAGCAAGAAGGGCCTTAAGGGTTGCAGGTGAGAGACAATGAAAGGGCAAGGTGCAGCACCCTGCTAAAACGCTAACACTACTTACTGGTAATACCAAGCAAAAATGAAATTTCAGTTAAACAAGTCCTTCACTAAACTCTCGGGCTGTGTGGACTTTATCCAATCATACATGCTTGTCATTTTTGTGCCTAATTCAAGACGGTATTCTTTTGGAAAATGTATTTGGATTTCTGGTGGAAGTTTAAAGTAAAATTCTGGCAAACCATGTGTAAGCATGGCCACAACTTCAACAGATCTTTCATTATTGTTTGTCACTGCTGGAGCTCCTGACCCTCCATGTTCCATGAAACAGTTAAATATGATTTTTGCTGGGTGGTCATAATTAAGGTAACCACTGTCAACGAGATTTTGATCTTGCAATGTTTGTTGCATGACAGTTTTGTAATATCCCAAGTTCTGCTGTAACGATGCTAATGCAGATTGTATTCTCTGCGAATTTGGAGATAGAATTTCGCATTGTGGATCCAAACATTTTTTCGTATGATTTGTATGACCATACCCTATCAAAGACACATTAGTTACTACTGTTTCAAACACCTTCGGTTTACGCAGGGTCATCTTCATTGGTAAATTTGATGGGTTTGATATTTCTAGCACAGCTACATCCAGGTCTATATTGAAAATGAAATTTTCCTTTATCCGGTACAGCATTACAGGCTGAATAACAGCAGACTCGTTGAAGTTTATAAACGTGTTGTTTCCCGTTAATAGTGATAGATCTGCCTCACCTTTGTTGCCTGGATCTGTAAAAAAGGCATAAAACATAAAATGGTTTAATATAATGCATAGCAAGAAGGAATAAAGTACAATGTAGGTAGAATAAGTGATACTGGTATAATGTTTTTAATATATAATAGGTAGTTGTTTAATACTAATTATACATGTATCAAAAATAGACTGCAGTCACATCAGTTCAGGTCAATACTTCAAAAATGGAAACTAGATGCTTTTGTCACAAAAACATATGTCTCCCCCATGACAGTTTGTCAATGATTGTAATACTGAAACAGGATATTAAAATAACACAAAAATCTATTTTCAGTAACAGCTAGTGACCTTGACCTTGAATTTTTTTTGCTTAAAACGCTTTAAAAACAAAACAAATGTTTTTCTAATCTAATTTTTGTAACAGTGACCTTTACCATGACCCTACTGTCCCGCGATGCAACCACAATCTTCCTCTCCATGCAAACTACCTACCCACCAAGTTTCATTGCAATTGGTCACTCCTAACTAGAGTTATTGAGCAGAAACCATTTTTCTATTTTTAATAAGTGACCTTGACCTTGAACCAAGGTGGTTGTTACATGTGCTCTGCAAATTGTGTCCCTATGTTGAACATTTGTGGTGAGTTATTCTAAAATCCTAGAAGAGATTCAAGAGATATGGAGCGGACATGAAATACAGCCGTGGCCATTATTCTGTAGCATTTCAATAGGTAACAAGTGCTGCAACTCAAATTATCAATTTCGGAAAGACAATTTCTTCTCGTTTTGGCAAAACATAGACAGGACAATGTGAAAAAAGGCATTTTTTTAAAAAAGTATCAGTAAAAAGAAAAAATATGATTTTGAACAAATTGTGTAGACAACCTGGGCATAGCTATGAGCCACCATTCTGCACCATTGGGCAAGAAGGTACTCAAGTAATTTTTTCTTTAGGCAGCCAGGACAATGAGAGTTATACAAAGGACAGAGTTCTTATAATGAATTTGGAAGAGTATCATTAATTTTCCATCGAGAAGAGATGTTGTTTAAGGAGAATATAAGCAGTGTTACAGAAGATGGATAGTAGCTCTTTCTGGGCAAACATGTATAGCATCAGGCGAACTCATTCTGTAAAGGGGGATTATTCATAGAAACCAAACTGTGTAAGTTTTTGTTTTGGTTGCCATGGCAACAGTGGTTCTATATTGAGTAGAATAACTAATAAAGGAAATGACAAAATGACTATTTTTGTCAAGTAAGATTATATTTCTAGCACTGGTTATAAAAAGAGATGTTGTGCAAATTTTAATTTATCTTACCTAATATAGCCCTTACAACATGTAAAGCTGTCATAACATAGCTAGTGCCAACACGGAACACTGTTCCAACTGTATTTCCATGGGAAACTAACACACCCACAGACTTCATCTGCTCATGCAAAGCCGCCACCATGGTCTGACAAAGAGTGTCATCATGTTCCTTTTTTAATGGTTGCCCAAAACCGCCTGAACTTTTTAGCGTTGATGGACCTGAGTCTGTCACATCTAGCTTTTCCCCTGCAAACAATGCACAACTCTTCATCATTTATATGAAGCAGAATGCCATGAAACTATTTCTCGATAGTTTCTGCATTTAGTAAGAAATGTCTGTTATTTCTAAAATACATAAATGTAATTTTAATCATTAGAAACATGTAACCATGTAAATTTTCAAAGTGGCAACTTTGTCCTGTTCACATTTGCCATTGCAATGTTGCTCTTTTCACATTTTGCCTTAGCAATTTTGACAAGGCAAATATGTGTGCTTGGGATGCCTTTTCAAACTTTTCTCAAAGGTTTGGCATTTTCAAATATCAAAGATTCGTGAGAGACCTAAGAACTGTCTGTCACCATCAACACTGATATTACAGAAGCATTCAAATTGTTGATGAGATTGGACAATGCAATTTGCGAAGAAAAATGACAAATAATTCTTTACCATAGCAGCGGGAGTAGACCATAGCATTTCTGCATTGCTAAATAAGTAGGGGTGCAAATGGTACGGTCCAAACGGTATTGTGATATATTGCAATATAGTCAACCCATATTGCAATATGTATTGCTATATATTGATGTAACGGAATGTTTAAAGTGAGTAGTTCATTTAATTCTGAATATCACGGTACAGGAATTTGTACCGCGGTAATTATCAGCCTGGTTTTGTATTGCAATATACCGGTATATCTTTGCATCTCTATAAATAAGATATTAATGTGATTTTAACTATTGGAAACACGAAGTGATGAAAACTTTTCACATTGGCAATTTTTCCTAGGTTCACATTTGCCCTGATTGTCATGGTAATTTTGCCTTAGAAGACATTAATGCTGGGAAGGTCATTGCAAATTTTTGTCATAGGAAAACCTTAATTATTTTAAAGAGAAATTTACTAATAGATGAAATTTGGTAAAGGAAATTTTGCCATGAAAAATCTCTCCAAGGCAAGGCATCCTGCCATGGAAATTGACCATGTTGTTAGTCTTTAACACATAATCGACTGTTTGTAAGTATTAATATACCTCTGACAGCTGGTGTTGTACTATGTGAAGGATAATTACTTCCTGGTGGCCCTATGACAATATTTGCCTCGGGACCCATGACAACACTGCCATCATATATATTAAGCGATCCTGACTGGAGTGCACCCAATGACCCAGCACCACCCTGTCCATCGGAAGACACCAGGCTAGGATCTGAAACAGAGCAGGTAACTATTGTTCGCAGTATTGTACTTTGTTAAAGAACTCCATCAAAGTCCTTTTTATCAGTAAGAAAAATCATGTCATTGCTATATCACACTGCAATAGCAATAATGTGTAAAGAGTACAATAGTCTTTTTTTTTTGGGAGGGGGGGGGGGGGGTAGGGTAAAATGCCCTTATATTAGCAGATAGTCAGCTGTTCCTGGGATGGACTGGTACTAGACTCTCAGCCATTACAAAAACTGCTCAAATTCATGACCCCCAATTAGTGAGATAGTGCAAGTACTTGACCACAAGTACAAAATTTGAACAATATTTTCTCCAAAATATAACATTATACAATGCAGTTTAACTTCTTAGACAGACAGACAGAGAGAAAAGCTGAATCCAGTATACCCCCCCCCCTTACACTTTGTGGTCGGGTATAATAAGTAGGGATGCAAATGATACTGTATCAAACTTGTATTGCGATATATTGCGATACAGCCAACCCATATTGCAATACATATTGCATGATATTGATGTAACAGAAAAGCTAAGAAAACAGAATAAAATCAACCATTCGCGGTGGGAGAGGAGTGAACAAATGATGAAATCCCAATGGAACAAGTAATGAGATAAACTCAGGTACACTAAAACAATCAGAAACGGGTTCTTCGTTACATTTAATATTCTTTGTAATATAGTAACAATTGTGACATACTGGATGGTGAACCATGTATAGCCATAGTTCCTTCAATCCTGAGGTTACCCCCATACATATTCACAGCTCCTTGTCCACCATGATAATTAAATGGAGAACCTCTGCCAGTCTGATAGTATCCATCTCCTTGGTCACCATACTGTCCACTTTTACGAAAGGTTATTTGTTCTATTTGATCCACAGTCGATGGTTTGGCCGATGCATCAGCTGAAATAAATGATACATTTTGTTGTTCTTTCATTCATTTTGACAATAAGCTCAATACTAGACATAATTATTATATTTTTTACAATATTTTTTAAGGTGGCACGGTGGTCGAGTTGTTATCGTTCTGGACAACCAACTTGAAGGTCATCTGTTAGAATCCCTCCTGGGGCACTGGAAATTTCAAAACAGCTTTTCTGAGTGTTTCCAAACAATCTAGAGATTAACTTTTTAACAAGAAGACGCGGCAATGCCGCCAAAGCAGGTTTAAACGGCGCCTGCAAGTCATCTTGACTCCCCCCTATTAACAGTGCCCTTGACCTTGACCCTTATGATGACCCCCCAATTTGTTTTGCTACAATTTAAAAACTAAAAAAAAATTACATTTTCAGTAACAGTGACCTTGACCCTAGTGACCTTGACCCCCCAATTTTTTTTTTTGCTTGAAACAATCTAAAAACTAAAAATAAATAAAAATCTATTTTTAGTAACAGTGACCTTGACCTTGAGCCTAGTGACCTTGACCCCGAAAATTTTTTTTGCTTAAGACTGTAAAAACTAAAAAAAAAAACATCTATGTATAGTTACACTGACCTTGACCTTGACCCTAGTGACCTTGACCCCATAAAAATTTTTTTTTGCTTAAAACAATCTAATAACTAAAATCAAATAAAAATCTATTTTTAGTAACAGTGACTTTGACCTTGACCCCAGTGACCTTGACCCCAAAATTTTATTTTTGCTTGAAACAATCTTAAAACTAAAAATAAATAAAAATCTATTTTAAGTTACAGAGACCTTGACCTTGACCCTAGTGACCTTAACCCCGAAAAAAATTTTTTTTGCTTAAAAGACTAAAAACTAAAAATAAATAAAAATCTATTTATAGTAACATTGACCTTGACCTTGACCCTAGTGACCTTGACCCCGAAATATTTTTTTTGGCTTAAAACAATCAATTAACTAAAATCAAATAAAAATCTATTTTTAGTAACAGTGACCTTGACCTTGACCCTAGTGACCTTGACCCAAAAAAATTTTTTTTGCTTGAAACAATCTAAAAACAAAAAATAAACACGAGCTGTCAGTAGGACAGCGCGCTCGACTTTTTAGTGCTTGCCTATAAAACAAAACTTTGACAGTTAAGGGCACACAAGACTTTTACTAGGAATTTCTAAGTACAAATAAAGAAACATATTCACAGAGTTATCTTCTCTTGCTTACAGATAGGTGTCATGATGGTACATAAGTACTCCAACTTTCAAAATAATATCTCAAATGGTTAAGTCAACAAGTGGACAAGAATGAAAATTTTAACTGAGTTTCTAAGTCAAAAAGGGCCATAATTCAAATAAAATCCTTGACAGAATTACCTTCTCCTGCCCATGTTTTGGGATCATGATGGTAAACAAATATTCCAACTTTCAAATTAATATCTCAAACAGTTTAGTCAATAAGAGCTGTCCCTCACAAGTGACGAATGCCCCCGAAAGAGGTGCCTCACAGTCTGCGTCCTCTCCATGTGCTCAATAAATGTGCTATGTAATTTTAAAATCCTTCCATGCATGACAGAGTAATCATGCATACAGTATTCCATTACTTTAAACACTAAGTGTGACCTTGACCTTTGAAGTAGGGACTTGGGTCTTGCACGCGACACATCCGCTTGATGTGCTAGACATTTGTGCCAAGTTATTTTAAAATCCTTCAAAGCATAATAAAGTTATAGTCCGGACACAAATGTATGCATATATACAGGATTCCATTACCTATAAACTCTAAGTGTGACCTTGACCTTTGTGGTAGGGATGTGGGTCTTGCACGCAACACGTTGTCTTGATGTGCTAGACATTTGTGCCAAATTATTTTAAAATCCTTCAAGGCATGACAAAGTTACAGTCCGGACACGAATGTGTGCATATATGCATATATAGAGGATTCCATTACCTTCAAACTCTTAGTGTAACCTTGACCTTTGAGCTAGGGACGTGGGTCTTGCACGCGACACGTCGTCTTGATGTGCTAGACATTTGTGCCAAGTTATTTTAAAATCCTTCAATGCATGACAAAGTTACAGTCCGGACACGAATGTGTGCATATATGCATATATAGAGGAATCCATTACCTTCAAACTCTAAGTGTGACCTTGACCTTTGAGCTAGGGACGTGGGTCTTGCACGCGACACGTCGTCTTGATGTGCTAGACATGTGTGCCTAGTTATTTTAAAATCCTTCAATGCATGACAAAGTTACAGTCCGGACACAAATGTGTGCATATATAGAGGATTCCATAACCTTCATACTCCAAGTGTGACCTTCACCTTTGAGGTAGGGATGTGGGTCTTGCACGCGACACGTCGTCTTGATGTGCTAGACATGTGTGCCAAGTTATTTTAAAATCCTTCAATGCATGACAGAGTTACAGTCCGGACACGAATTTGTAAGTGGGGACGCACAGACAGACGGACAGACGGACGGTGCGATTTTAATATGCCACCCTTCGGGGGCATAAAAAGTGGACTGGTACAAAAAACTTAACTAAGATTCTAAGTCAATAAAGGGCCTTAATTTTTTTAAACAAATCCCTGACAGAGTTACCTTCTCTTGCATACAGATGGGGGTAATGATGTTAACATGCATTCAAAGTTTCAAAGCAATATCTCAAAGGGTTAAGGCAATAAGTGGATTTTACCCATATTCAATGTATTTTCTAAGTAAAAAAGGGGCATTATTCTGACAAAAACTTTGACCGAGGCGAGTAGGATAGCTCCCCTTTTCTTCGAAAAGTGGAGCTAATAAAAATCTATTTTTAGTAACAGTGACCTTGACCCTAGTGACCTTGACCCCGAAACATTTTTTTTTTGCTTAAAAGACTGTAAAAACTAAAAAAAACTAGAATTGTGTCCAAAGGACACGGATGCCCCCACTGTGCAGATGTGCTCATAAACAAGAGCAAGCATATCTGTATGTAAGATTTTTATGTGGAACTTTTTCATTCCACTGTTTCATTTCTGTACATATACCTAAAATGATCTACAGGTAACCTTATGTACATGTTAAATTAAATTACAAATGTAAAATTTATATGTTCAATTATTTATATGGTATATAGTGAAAAAATCAACAAAGGGCCATAATTCTGTTAAATTTGGTCGCAACAAATTTATATGGTATATAGTGAAAAAATCAACAAAGGGCCATAATTCTGTTAAATTTGGTCGCAACAAAAATTTCTTCCTTTACTACCATCTACACATTAAAGCTGTTCATCCCTGGAAGTTTAAGCAAAATCTGCCATCCGGTTTAAGAGGAGTTGCGTTCACAATATTTCTATATGGTATATAGTGAAAAACTTAACAAAGGGCCATAATTCTGTTAAATTTGGTCGCAACAAAAATTCCTTCCTTTACTACCATCTACACATTAAGGTTGTTCATCCCTGGAAGTTTAAGCAAAATCTGCCAACCAGTTTAAGAGGAGTTGCGTTCACAAAATTTCTATATGGTATATAGTGAAAAAATCAACAAAGGGCCATAATTCTGTTAAATTTGGCCGCAGCAAAAATTCCTTCCTTTACTGCCATCTACACATTAAGGTTGTTC
This sequence comes from Saxidomus purpurata, assembly GCA_022818135.1. NCBI lineage: Eukaryota > Metazoa > Mollusca > Bivalvia > Venerida > Veneridae > Saxidomus > Saxidomus purpurata. Next base: position 7,078,237 of record JAFMSR010000006.1, read on the forward strand.
ATCCCTGGAAGTTTAAGCAAAATCTGCCATCCGGTTTAAGAGGAGTTGCGTTCACAAAATTTCTACATAGTATATAGTGAAAAAATCAACAAAGGGCCATAATTCTGTTAAATTTGGTCGCAGCAAAAATTCCTTTCTTTACTACCATCTACACATTAAGGTTGTTCATCCCTGGAAGTTTAAGCAAAATCTGCCATCCGGTTTAAGAGGAGTTGCGTTCACAAGATATATAGTGAAAAAATCAACAAAGGGCCATAATTCTGTTAAATTTGGTCGCCGCGAAAATTCCTTCCTTTACTACCATCTACACATTAAGGTTGTTCATCCCTGGAAGTTTAAGCAAAATCTGCCATCCGGTTTAAGAGGAGTTGCGTTCACAAGATTTCGGGACGTACGGACGGACGGACGGACTGACGGACTGACGGACTGACGGACTGACGGACGGACGGACAAGTGCAACGCTATATGCACCCCACTTTGTGGGGGGCATAAAAAAATCTATTAATAGTAACACTGACCTTGACCTTGACCCTAGTGACCTTGACCCCGAAAAAAAAGTTTTTGGCTTAAAACAATCAAATAACTAAAATCAAATAAAAATCTATTTTTAGTAACAGTGACCTTGACCTTGACCCTAGTGACCTTGACCCCGAAAAATCTTTTTTTTGCTTAAAACAATTTAATAACTAAAATCAAATAAAAATCTATTTTTAGTAACAGTGACCTTGACCCTAGTGACCTTGACTCTAGTGACCCAAAGGTTGCTCTCCTCGCAAGCTACCTACACACCAAGTTTCATTACAATTGGTCACTCCTAACTCAAGTTATTGAGCGGAAACCATGTTTCTATTTCTAGTAACAGTGCCCTTGACCCTAGTGACCCCTAATGCAATCCCAAGCTTCCTCTCTACACAAGCTACCTACACACTGAGTTTGATTGCAATTAGTCACTCCTAACTTGAGTTACTGAGCGGAAACCATTTTTCTATTTTTAGTAACAGTGACCTTGACCTTGACCCTAGTGACCCCAAATGCAATCCCAAGCGGCGTCTCCACGCAAGCTACCTACAGACCAAGTTTCATTGTAATTGGTCACTCCTAACTTGAGTTATTGAGCGGAAACCATTTTTCTATTTTTAGTAACAGTGACCTTGACCCTAGTGACCCCAAATGCAATCCCAAGCGGCGTCTCCACGCAAGCTACCTACACACCAAGTTTCATTGCAATTGGTCACTCCTAACTAAAGTTATCCAACGGAAACCAATGTTTGACGCCCGCCCGCCCGCCCGACATACGACATCGCCATTCTAATAAGTAGGTTTTTTTCAAAATACCTGCTTAAAAACATACATCTATTGGTTCTATACACCGTGAACGTAAAAGAACCAAAAGGTCTATTCGTAAAAAGAGCTATTGTCTGGTAGCCAGATTCCCTTGTATCTACATCTGTCTCTTCGACCTGCTCCTGTCAGGTGTCTTGGCAGTTTCACATGAGGAACAAGAGCTGTCCCTCACAAGTGATGAATGCCCCCGAAAGAGGTGTTTCACAGTCAGTGTCCTCTCCATGTGCTCAATAAATGTGCTATGTAATTTTAAAATCCTTCCATGCATGACAGAGTTACCATGCATACAGTATTCCATTATTTTTGAACACTAAGTGTGACCTTGACCTTTGAGGTAGGGACATGGGTCTTGCACGCGACACATCAGCTTGATGTGCTGAACATTTGTGCCAAGTTATTTTAAAATCCTTCAATGCACGACAAAGTTATAGTCCGGACACAAATGTATGCATATATACAGGATTCCATTACCTAAAAACTCTAAGTGTGACCTTGACCTTTGAGGTAGCGACGTGGGTCTTGCACGCAACACGTCGTCTTGATATTCTAGACATTTGTGCCAAGTTATTTTAAAATGCTTCAATGCATGACAAAGTTACAGTCCGGACACGAATGTGTGCAATATATGCATACATAGAGGATTCCATTACCTTCAAACTCTAAGTGTGACCTAGACCTTTGAGCTAGGGACATGGGTCTTGCACGCGACACGTCGTCTTGATGTGCTAGACATTTGTGCCAAGTTATTTTAAAATCCTTCAATGCATGACAAAGTTACAATCGGGACACGAATGTATGCATATATAGAGGAATCCATTTTCTCACCTTTGAGATACATTTTTCCGCGCATTTACCCATGTGAGATAAACTTATCTCACATCGCTTATCTCACATCGCTGCCGGACTATTTTTACGTTAATTGTAAGCAGACATAAAAATCGAAAAATGACTGTAAAATTGTTATTTTTGAAATAAACATAGGGTTGTTGGTATTCATTTTCTTAGTTAGATCATTTTCTATCCATCTATAGCAGTTTTGAAGTAAAATTCGAGAAAAAGTTGATTTTCATTTTTTCATCCCCATCCTGTATTTGCACTTATTCCTTCTTACTTGTGAAAATGCGATTTAAACGGTGAGAAAATAAATCTACCATGTCCATTGAGTTGTGGATTAGGAAATCCCACCCTCGGGCAGAGCCTCGTTTTTGGACGTATCTCAACCCTCGGGTGGGATTTCCTTATCCACAACTCATGAACATGTTAGATTCACTTTACCTTCAAACTCTAAGTGTGACCTTGACCTTTGAGCTAGGGACGTGGGTCTTGCACGTGACATGTCTTTTAGACGTGCTAGACATTTGTGCCAAGTTATTTTAAAATCCTTCAATGCATGACAAAGTTACAGTCCGGACACGAATGTGTAAGTGGGGACGCACAGACAGACGGACGGACGGTGCGATTTTAATATGCCACCCTTCGGGGGCATAAATATCCTGCAGTCATGCTACACTATAAACCACAAAGAACAAGAGGGCCAAGATGGCCCTATATCACTCAACTGGCGACTATTGGCTATGATACAAGGTCATCAATAGAAGAAAAGGTCAAATTTGACCTTAGGGACATGGTATGAGCATTCTTGGAAGATATAAACTAGGCAATGATACATGCCAAATATCTAAGCTCTACGCCTTGTGGTTTCAGAGAAAATTTTTAGCATTTTTCATATTTGTTGCCAGAGTTCTATATGGAACGTTTCTTTTAACAATTTAGGTAGAGCTTCATGCAAAGAACATCCCTGCCAAGTTTCATCAACACTGATTAGAATTAGTGAAGAAATTAAGGCGCTAGAGTGTAAAAACAGTTTAATACTGCAAGTTTTGTCAAATCAAGGGCCATAACGCTGGAAGAACTACTAGTAATCTGATCAAGCCAAAAACTGAACTCATTCAAGATCTAATGGTCATTCACATTCTCTGTAAATATGATTAGGATTAGAGAAAAATTGAAGGTGCTAGAGTGTAAACACAGTTATATATTGCAATTTTTGTTAAATCAAGGGCCATATTTCTGGAAGAACCAAGCCCATAATTGAACTCATCAAAGATCTAACAGTCATTCACAGTCTCGGTAAATATGATTAGGATAAGTTAAAAATGAAGGTGCTAGAATGTAAACACAGTAATTGTTATAAATTGTAATTTTTATTAAATCAAGGGCGATAACTCTAGAAGAACTAATCCAATCAAGCCCATAATTGAACTCATCCAAGATCTAATGGTCATTCACATTCTCTGTGAATATGGTAAGAATTAAAGAAGAAATGAAGGTGCTAGAGTGTAAACATAGTTAAATATTGCATTTTTTGTTAAATCAAGGGCCATAACTCTGGAAGAACTAATCCGATCAAATCCATAATTGAAATTGTCCGAGATCTAATGGTCATACACATTCTCTGTAAATATGTTTAGAATTATAGAAGAAATGAAGGTCCTACAGTGTAAACATAGTTAAATCTTGCACTTTTTGTTAAATCAGGGGCCATAATTCACATAAGACATATGGAATGAATGACATCAAAACAAACTGACTGTTACCTATTGTTGCAATAGCCACTTAATCCCCACTTCTGGGGAGCAGACAGACAGATGAATGGACAGTGCAATTTTAACATGCCTAACTTTGGGGGCATACATTTTTTTTTTTGGAATTGAACATGTTCTAAATAAATATTGCACTGCTAAGACGTATTACAAGGTTGTGAGCAATGTACACTGACTTTTGATCTGCAGGACTCAAAATAAACAGGGGGTTGCTTAATGACTCTAAACAGCGTAGTGAAGTTATACTTGGTTGTCATCTGTCACAATCTCGAAATAACGTCACTTTATTATAGGGATGGCAAAAAATACCAAAATTGATATTCAAGTACTTGGTCCTTCTTCCGATCGAGGACTCAAAAACATCATTAACGTGATCAACATATTATATAGAAGTACATATTAGATCAATGGACTATCTATAATTCTTTTTTTTATTTAAGGTATTCACTCTTGTTTACCATGCAACCATGTATGAATTCCCACGTATGTACTAAGTAACCTAATAGTAAAATTAACTAAGGAAAAAGACAGACGAAAGTAAATTTCAAACGTATTTTTGTCTTTTTAATGTCCAATACCAAATCCCAAGTATATTATAAAATCCATCTATACTAAAATTAGCATTTATTGGGAAACCAGCGCTAAAAGAGGTTACTCTAAGGGGGGTTACTCATAGGTTACAGTCGCATCAAAGTACCGTACTAGTTTTATGATCAGAATTTATAAAATGTTGCCATTATTTATAGATAATTCTAACATGACTCACGATTTTGTCTCTAAATACAAAGAGTACAAAAATTATGTTATATTAAACCATTAACAACGCAGGAACCGATATGCTGTAAACATGACGTCATATATTGCCGCATGACGTTAAATGAGCGTTCGCGTAGAAAATAACGCTTTGCATTTATTCACCTTTTGTAATATCTGGTCATGTTAGAATCGAAATAACATCCTTTTCAGTGTTGTTATCGTCTAATAGACAATGATTTGTCGTACTGATCCGCAGTAATAAAGCACTCAGGCCTTCGGGCTTCATGGCTAATTACTGCGTATCAGTACTCCAAATCATTGTCTATTATACGACTAACACCGCTGGAACAGATGTTATTTCATAATTAGATATCATTTGAGGAGTTGTAATTACTATTAGACAATATATGAGGGTAACAGGATGGAGTACATACGTGCACTTCACCGCTTGAAATACTTCCAAGCAGACGATTTCGACGAGGGCATATTTAAAATTTGACTTATGGATTTCACAAACAAGTGTACAGATTACCGAGATATTCAGAAAAGAGGCTTTGAAAGACCACTAAACTCTATACATACGATTTAGAAAAAATGAGTTACATGTTTTCTGCTGAGCCGTAATCTTTTCTCCACACCCATGTTTAATTACCAGCATAATTAGTGTATTAAGTCATTAAGACTTCTCATAACAAGATCCGCATTTACAGTTTCTGGAACAAACGCAAAGGCGACCTGGTGTTTTTGCTATTATACACTTTATTCTAAACAAAACTGCGAAAAACTACAATCAATATCATCTTTGATGAATCTTACATCTATATTGTTTTGTTAAGATCATAAGTGGCATAGAATTATAACAATACCTGCATGTCAAACTGTCAACGTGGGGCCCACCTAGTGGATTAAACAATAGACTTTTCACACATTATGTAGCGTGTTTTGATAACGATCCAGAATTAGATTACTGACAAGTTAAGGCTGTTAGTTGGAGGAACCAAATGTGATAATTCATGATTTTATGAATTATGTGATTTTTGCAAAAAAAGATTTTTTTTTCCAAGTACTCGAATACTGTTTTGCTAATCGAGTACTTAGGCATTTGATCAAGTATTCAACTTGTTGCTATCCCTACTTTTATATCAAAACCTATTATACATGGAATGTGAATGTTTTACCATTAAAACTTTCTCGGGGAACCAACTTGTATGCCATAGAGTAGTTTGTAGAGGCGTTGACAAATGCTGCGGCTAAAAGCATCTTGGGATTCTCACCACAGTCAGCCACCACATCATGCCAGGACTTCAGCATTACATGGATTCTCTGCTGCACCTATAACGTAGATTCCAGAATCTAAATCTAACTAGAACTATCAATAAAGGTGATGAATACCCCACCCCCAACACCCCAGTGACACAGTATATAAAATTTAATAACATTTGATGCTTTAATTATTAAGACTTGAACAACTTAAGGCATGGTACTTATCACTTATGTGATGTATAATTAAACTAGAGGGTTGTTTTTAACACAAAAACATATGTCTCCCTCCACAAACACACGCACACATTACATGTACCACTCTCTGTTGTGGGGAACCAAGTTCAGAACTGGAATGTAGGTTTTTAAGACATATGTAATAGCTTGAAGATCATTTATTTCTACGCGTATAGTAACAGTGACCTTGACTCCCCACCCCCCCCCCCAAAAAAACAACTTTTTTTGGCTTCACACAATTCAAAAACTAAAAAAAAAAAGTTTAATCTATTTTTAGTAATAGTGACCTTGACCCCCTCAAGGATTATTTTTTTGCTATTTTTGCTTAAAACAATTTAAAAACTAACAAAGAAAAAGTCTACTTTAGTAACAGTCACCCCCCCCCCCACCTCATATTTTTATTTTTTCTATTTCTTGCTTAAAACAATTTAAAATCAAAAAAATCATTTTTAAATCTAACAGTGACCTTGACCGTAGTGACCCACAATACAATCCCAAGCTTCCTCTCCATGCAAGCAAGCTACATCCATACAAAGTTTCATTGCTATTGGTCACTCCTTACTCAAGTTGTTGAGCGGAAACCATTTCTCTATTTTTAGTAAGAGTGACCTTGACCTTGCACATCATGTCAATATGTTGAACATTTGTGGTGAGTTATTCTAAAATCCTTCAAGGGGTTCAAGAAATATGGAGCGAACACGATTTGCCTGACAGACAGACGGACGGATGGACCGACAGACAGACATCTGTGGCAGAAAACAACATATCTCTACCATATTCTATGACCTAGTTACCTGAAACATAAACCATGCACAACTAGGCATGGTACTTATCACTTCTGTGAACTATCAATAAATTGTGACCAGGTGTTTTGGAGATTAAAGGCGCAGACTATTTTACTATCTCCAACCTCTGTGACCGTGACCTTTGACCTAGTGACTCAAAACATGGACCATGCACAACTAGGCATTGTACTTATCACTTCTAAGCAGTATCATTAAATTCTGACCAGGGGTTTTTGAGATTAAGTGTCCACAAGATTCCATCTTCATCTTCAGACAGATGGATAAGCTGAATCCAATATACCACCCCACCCCCCTCCTTACACTTTGTGTTCGGGTGGGTATAATAATAATTTAAATGAACATTACAGTATCTTACTCAAGAAAAGAACATGTCTTTTAATAAATATAAGATCGAAATTTTTTATTTTACTTACGTCATCATCATAAGCTCTCTTTAAAGCATGACCCTGAGCTTCTGTGAAGTCCAAATGAATTCTAAGCTGCTCCCATTCATACCCTATCAACACAAAATTTTTTGATTATGTTCTTTTCAAAATAACTACATGATACATATATAGTTGATTATATTATTTGCTGTTTAACCAGTAAAACGTCTTTTTTTTTACTTGTATGGCATTGATTTAGAAGTTAATGCATCAGTTTTTGTTAATATACAGGTTGCATGTTTGAACCCCACTTAATGCCATCACCACACTCCCCTGATAGGAGGCAGGTGCTGGATTTTCCAGGGAAAATGAACTTGTAAATGGATCAACTGTTAAACTTTCAAGTTTTCTTCACAACTGAATATTGACACAAAGAATGGCATAAGGTATGTATCTTATTTCTTCAAACTTATAACATTTGTTATACATTAAATGTTTTAAGTACAATTAAATCTATGACACAAAGACATAAGTTTAAGTGTAAAACAGATCATACCAATTTGTCTACTCAGCTCAAAGATCTGTTTTTCTGACATTGCATTTGGGTTTGTGACTCTAGGCTTCTTGGGCTGTGTAGGTATAGGGTAGACTGGTGTCACCCCTGTCCTTCTATTTCCTGTAAGAATACACACAGGTTACAGCAACTTTTTACTACATATATATATTTTACATATTGCACTTTTTTTTACTAAACAAACCAATGTTTTTGGATAATTTCACTCTATAGTGAGCCAATTTGCTAAGTCTACTTTCACCCCATAGTGAACAAACTTACAAGGACTACTTTCACTCCATAGTGAAATAGACTTACAAGGGCTACTTGCACTCCATAGTGAAATAGACTTACAAGGACTACTTGCACTCCATAGTGAAATAGACTTACAAGGACTACTTGCACTCCATAGTGAACAGACTTATAAGGACGACTTTCACTTCGTAGTGAACAAAATTACAAGGACTACTTTCACCCCATAGTGAACAAACTTACAAGGACTACTTTCACTCCAAAGTGAACAAACTTACAAGCCTGAGAACTACTTTCACTCCATAGTGAACAAACTTACAAGGACTACTTTCGCTCCATCGTGAACAAACCAACAAGGACTACTTTCACTCCATAGTGAACAAACTTGCTTGGATTACTTTCAATCCATATGGAATTAACTTGCTAGGATTAGTTTCACTCTAAGTGAACAAACAAGTTATGAAAAGTTTCACTTGATAGCAAACAAACTAACTTCTTTCATTTCATAGAGAACCACCCTAAGACAAATTTTACTGTATAACTAGAGCTATCACTAAATGTGATTAATACCCCCAAAGACTGCTTTATAAACTGAGAAAGATCATAGTAACAGAATACCTTGCAAAAAAACACTAAAATAGAGATATTGTTCTTGGCAATAACTCTGTAATTAGTCACAAAAGAGTTATGGTTCTTGTACACTGCACTTCCTCTCATTGTGCTGGACCATTGTATGAAGTTGTATTGCATTCCAACCAGTAGTTTTCAAGTTATGCTCTGCGACAAGGAAAAGTAAAAATGGGCAATAACTCTGTAAATACTCAAGATAGAGTTATGGTTCTTGTACACTGCACTTCCTCTCATTGTGCTAGACCATTGTATGAAGTTGTATTGAATTCCAACCAGTAGTTTTCTAGTAATGCTCTGGACAAGGAAAAGTAACAAAGGGCAATAACTCTGTAACGAGTCAAGAAAGAATTATGGTTCCTGTGCACTGCACTTCCTCTCAATGTACTTGACCATTGTATAAAGTTGTATTGAATTCCAACCGGTAGTTTTCAAGTTATGCTCTGCGACAAGGAAAAGTAACAAAGCGCAATAACTCTGCAAATACTCAAGATAGAGTTATGGTTCTTGTACACTGCACTTACTCTCATTGTGCTAGACCATTGTATGAAGTTGTATTGAATTCCAACCAGTAGTTTTCAAGTAATGCTCCGGACAAGGAAAAGTAACAAAGGGCAATAACTCTGTAATGAGTCAAGAAAGAGTTATGGTTCATGTGCACTGCACTTCCTCTCAATGTGCTTGACCATTGTATGAATTTGTATTGAATTCCAACCAGTAGATTTCAAGTTATGCTCCGGACAATGAAATCTAACAAAGGACAATAACTCTGTAATTACTATAGACAGAGTTATGGTTCTTGTACACTGCACTTCCTCTCATTGTGCTAGACCATTGTATGAAGTTGTATTGAATTCCAACCAGTACTTTTCAAGTAATGCTCCGGACATGGAAAAGTAAAAAAGGGCAATAACTGTGTAATGAGTCAAGATGGAGTTATGGTTCTTGTGCACTGCACTTCCTCTCAATGTGCTTGAGCATTGTATGAAGTTGTACTGAATTCCAACTAGTTGTTTTCAAGTTATGCTCAGGACAAGGAAAATGCAACAGACCGCCTGACCGACTAACCGACTAACCGCCCGATCGACCACCGGGTGACTCCTATATATCCCCCAAACTTCGTTTCGGGGGTATAATGAACAAATTGGACTATAGTGAACAAATAAAAATTGACTACTTTCACTCAATAGTGAACAAACTTGCCAGGTCTACTTACATCACACTGTGAACAACTTTCTCTCAATAGTAAACAAACTAAGGGTTGTGTTGTGGTCGAGTGGTTAATGCTCTGGATTACCAATCTGGATGTCCCCGGTCTGAATCCTGGCTGGGCACTGGAAATTTCAGAAACGCTTTTCAGTGTTTCCCACCCATCTAGAGATTGACTAGTAATAAACACAGAAGTAGTCTCATGTGTATCAGTGCTATACACTGGGCACGTAAAAGAAAAGAGGGGTATATTTGTAAAAGAGCTAGGGTCTGGTACCCAGGTTTCCTTGTAACTGCATCTGTCCCTTCAACCTATGTCTGTCTTGGCATTTACGGCCGGGACAATTACACAAAAAGAACAAGAGGCCCAAAAGGGCCAATATCACTCTACTGGTCTGACCAGACTGTTCTGAGTAAATTTTGTAAAAATCTTTTGCAATATTAGCAAAGCTAATAAGAGTTCACTGTGACCTTGACCCACTGACCAAAAAGAAACAGTAGGGATCATCTGCTCAGTAAGACCGATCATCCTATGATGCTTGAAGACAGTGGGTGAGGTAGATCTCAAAATGTTGAGTGGGAAATATTTTCAAAGATCTGGTCACTGTTACCTTAACCTTTAACACACTGACCCCAAAAACGTTACGGATCATCTACTCAGAAAGACCAATCATCCTATAAAGTTTGAAGACTGTGAGTCAAATAGATCTGAAGATATTGAGCAGAAAAGATTCTCAAAGTTTGGGTCACTGTGACCTTGACCTTTGACCCACTAACCCAAAAATCAATAGGGATCATCAACATGTTACCAGGAACCTTCTGAGCAAGTTTGTTGAAAGTTTAATGAAAATTGTGACCTATAGAGTGTTATCTGTGACATTTGACCCACTGACCCTAAAAACAGTGGATCATCTACATGATTAAGAGAACCTTCTCAGCAAGTTTGATGAAAGTTGAAAGAAAACTGTGACCTGCACAGCATTATCATGGAAACACTATGGGAGGTCACTGTGACCTTGACCTTTGACCCACTGACCCAAAAATTATTACAGCACATCTAAATGTTGCAGAGAGCCTTCTGAGCAAGTTTGATGAAAGTTTAATGAAAGCTGTGACCTGTACAGCATTATCAAAGAAAATCTAACTGAGGTCACTGTGACCTTGACCTTTGACCCACAGACCCCAAAATCAATAGGGATCATTTAAATGTTACATGTACAGGGTACCTTCTGAGAAGGTTTGATGAAACTTGAATAAAAACTGTGACCTGTAGACTGTTATCAAGGAAATGCTACTGGAGGACACTGTGACCTTGACCTTTGACCCACTGACCCCAAAAACAGTAGGGAACATCTACAAGTTGCAGGGATCCTTATCAGCAAGTTTCATCAAATCAGATGAAAATTGCTACCTGTAGAGCGGTATCAAGAAAAAGTTTACGGACAACGGACAAACCAACATGGCATAAGCTCTGCTGGATTTCTTCCAATACAGCTTAAAATGAAATTCACAATTCAAGTACCATAGAAATTAAATTTTGTTCATGAAATTTTATGTCCATTAATCTACATGTATTCACATTATATTAAAATTAATCACCAGAAATTTGTCTTAGTCTTGTGACTTCTTCCATGAAGCGTTCATTTTCTTGGCGCTTTTCATCCAGTTGTTTTTTTAACACCTCTACTGTCTGGCATAATGTTTTCATAACATCCTGCATATTCTGTACATTCTGGTTTATCTGCAGTAAGAGAAACCAACTGGTACAGAGTAGAACAATGTATGACTAGATGTGGCTGTATGTTTCAGCTGTATTTCAGTCATTTTCACAGGTGGGCAGTTTACCTAACCATCATTCCCGGAAAGAACCATCAGTAGATCCCTATCCTCCATAAAAAAAACTCTCCCAACTTTCCCACATAAAGATACATGGTTGGTAGCAGGCCTCGAACCCATGACCCTCAACCTATGAGAGGTTACAGTGATTTTAAGTTAGCAACTCTAACCATTCTACCACTGAGGCAATAATTGATACTGAAAACTCAACACTATAGTATACTTTAACCTTCATTCTGCCAGTGTCAAATGATTCTACCTTTGCAACCAGTGCAGATCATGATCAGATACCTTTAAACAATAAATGGCAATTGTCCAGATTGAAAGATACCCAAGTCTGTTTTAAGACTGTGAAAATGTTACACTGTTATGCACTTAGCAATATTTATAAATATATATAAATATTTATAAATGATATGTAACCGTTCAAAGTGACCATCATAACTTTAAGAAAGATATAAATCATTGACTTATACTCCTCAAAAATTAATATTTTTATACATATAGTTATAAATAAAATATATGAATCTGTCCATTGAATACAATTAAGAATATCTGTAGTAAGAAAATCTTAGTAAAAAAGTTTTAATTCCATTGAACCTTCCTGTTATAATAAGTACATTTTCATTTTTATCTGTTTACATTAGAAAAATAACTTTCGATTTCTAGCGTTAAAACATCCGCCTTACACATTCCCTGCAAGTTTTTTTCCTATTAAAGCACTGACCTACATGATACCCCATGCCCTCACCCCCACACCTGATATTGAAGGGTAATGACTCTAAGCCCATTAAGATATTTAGTGAGTAAATGGAGAGTATAATTAATGTGAAATTCAAAACAGACATGATAGTTAGTAGTACCAACTCACCTCTTGTACAGCACCTTGTTGTGCCATATTACCCATATTATGAGCAAGGCTCACGACCTGTGACTGTAGTGAGGACAGGGTACTAGCATCATCTGAACGAGCAGCATCTGTCTCATCTGTTGATGTAGGTGACCTTGGGAAGCCATCAACCTGTTGAACAATATTAAAGAATGGCATCATTTGAGCAACAAGAGCTGTCAGTGACAAGTTTTCTAACAAAAGAAACAATTAAAATGTGTTGTTTTGCTTACTTTTATTGTAGAAAATATCACCCCGTGACTAACGGGGTGGGCTCTTTGGTATATCAATATTTTTAACTCGCATCAAATCAGCTGACTCCGTAGTGTAGTAGGTTAAGCCGCTGTAAAATTTTTGTAAGCGCAAAGATCCGAGTTCAAAACCTGGCTCGGGTAAATATTTTTTTTCTACCTTTATTTTTAGCTCTTACACAAAGAAAATAATCTTGATGCTGACAAATTGAATATATATTGATTTTACCAAAAAATTAAAATTTACTAAGAATTTGGAGTGCAGTCGCTTTAAGAGGTTAGTGATATATGTGCATGACAGTGTCAGTTGCACACAAGATTTTAACTAGGAATTTCTAAGTACAAATCATGCAACATTTTCACAGAGTAATCTTCTCTTGCTTACAGATAGGTGTCATAATGGTGCATAAGTATCCCAGCTTTCAAAGTAATATCTCTTCTAGCCTTAATTTTTAAAAGAATTCCTTGACAGAGTTACCTCCTCTTGCCTATAGATGGCTGTATACATATGATGCAAACAGTTTGCTAGACATAAATTTCAAAGCAAAATCTCAAAGGGTTAATTCAATAAGTGGTTTTTACCCATATTCAATGTGTTTTCTAAGAAAAAAAAGGGCATAATTCAGACAAAAACCTTCACAGAGTTATGTACTCTTGTCTGTGGATGGCAGTTATTATGGTAAATAAAGACAGTCAGTTTCAAAGCAATAACAATAATGGTTTTGAAAAAAGGTGGCTTGGTACCATGCACTTTCCAAGTCGAAAAAAGGGCAATAATTCTGACAAAAACTTTGACAGAGTTATGTACACTTCTCTGTTGATGGAGGTTGTGATGGTAAGCAAGTATGGTAAGTTTCAAAGCAATGCCTCCAATAGTTTTGAAATAAAGTGGGGTAGTATGAAAAACTTAACTAAGGTGTGACACCAACGCCGACACCAACGCCAGTAGGATAGCTCCCCTTTTCTTCGAAAAGTTAAGCTTAAAAAAACTACATTGATAAAAACAAATAGACAAACTTTTTGGTCTGCTAGATAGTAGTTGTCACACTAAGCTCTATCATAATCAATACCATTAGGAGTTGAACTGTTTTCGGAGCAAATCAGTGTTTTAAAATGCTGATTTAAATGCTAAAATATTATTTTTCTTTCTTATAAACATAAGGATTTTACTTTGATTGTAGAACAAGTTTTTGCAACTTATATGACTGTATTAACTTGATGATGCTTCCTGGAGTTCTGACAAGTACTCGCGCTCAATAGAAGGCATTGAGCAGCTCACAGGATTTGAATACACAAGCTCCAGGTTAGGAGTTTGTCGTGTCTTTACTCCTGCTGTTACACCATGCACACTCTCTTTTTCACAGACAAGATAAAACAAATTTCTATGTTCAATCAGTAACATGGAAAAAGTCGAACTATACAAGGAACCATTTGGCATCATTCATGACCAACCTCCACATCAAGTTTAATGATGGAAAGAGTTAACATAAGCTTTTAGCTTCCTTCTCAATCCTAATAGTCATGTTTGCTGTAATTATTATATGAACCATATGCAAATAAATATTATTTTAACTAAGTTTAAAAATGTTAGACCAACACATTCTTGAGTTAGTTAGCGGGAGCTGTTTACTATTCCGGGTACGGATGTAATCGATTCAAACGATATCGATATATCAACGATCAAACACTTTCGATTCGATATCGATTGCCGTTTTGAAAAATCGTATATCAAATAATGTTTTACTGTGCCATGATCTACAGTTTCACGTTCGAAAATTTCATCAAAACTGAACCGGAATATGAACAATCACTCTACCCTGAGTTCTGTGTTTTTCTAACGAATGGTAATTTAATGAAATGTGGTCTTATAGGCAAAAATATTTCATCACTGCAAGGGTTGATATATATTATAGACCAGAACCATATGTTTAGTACAAATATAGTCCAGAGATTTGGTAGAATATATAGTAAGTGACTTTTTTACGCCTGTGTATCAATATCGCTGTATTGTCGATATTTCTAAATTGATATATCGATACAAAATTTTTAATCAATGACATCCCTAGGAATTCACTTTAACCTTGTCCTTTGACCTACTGATGTCAAAAATCAATATGGTCATCTGCTGGTCATGACCAACCACAGCATGAAGCTTCAAGATGCTAGAAACCATTTCACTATTCCGGGTCACTGTGACTTTGACATTTGACCTACTGACATCAAAATCAATAGGGGTCATCTGCTGGTCATGACCAACCTCCACATTAAGTTTCGAGATGCTAGGCCAGAGGGTTCTCGAGTTATCATCCAGAAACTACTTGGTAGACAGACAAACTGACCGACATCTGCAACACAATATACTCCTCCTTCTTCGAGGAGGGGCATAAAATGAGTCCAATCAGCCTATATTGAAAAACTGATAATATTTCTTTTCAAAAGATTGTTTAGATTTTACAGGTAGAAATACATTTAACAGATTCTCAATGTTTAAATATATCAGCAATGAAAACCTCATCTCTGTTCAAGAACATAAATTGTGCAAAGTAAGTATAGCGACTTGACTGAGATTACAAAAAAATTTAAGACCATAATGTCCATGTACAGCACAGGCTTGACAATTAATTTCATATTCATTTAGTGTTGTTTTACTTTCAAGACATTTAGTGTTGTTTTACCTGCAAGATATTAAGAGATATTTTACCTTCAAGGCATTTAGTGTTGTTTTACCTTCAAGACATTTAGAGTTGTTTGACTTTCAAGACATTTAGTGTTGTTTTACCTTTAAGACATTTAGTGTTGTTTTACTTTCAAGACATTTAGAGATATTTTACCTTCAAGGCATTTAGTGCTGTTTAACCCTCAAGATATTTAGTGTTGTTTTGCCTTCAAGACATTTAGAGTTGTTTTACCTTCAAGGCATATAATGTTGTTTAACCTTCAAGACATTTAGAGTTGTTTTACTTTCAAGACATTTAGTGTTGTTTTACCTTCAAGACATTTAGTGTTGTATTAGCTTCAACACATTTAGTGTTGTTTCACCTTCAAGACATTAAGTGTTGTTTTACCTTTAAGTGCAGACTAACTAGGGAATTTTGCACGTCTGCCAACGCCGCCTGGTTCTTCTCATCATCCTCTTTCCGCCACTGTAGAAATACCTGCAGCAATTTCTGTTCTCTGTCGTCTAGAGGCTCAAGCACACGCGTCTTGGCATCTTTGATCTTCTGTTTAATATTGGCTTCTTCCACTGGACTTACAGAGCTTGCAATCCTTTCCAGTATAGTCTCAACATTACTCCAGGAATCATTAAATTCAGATTCTTTCAACTGTGTACTAGGACGATGCCCAACAAGCTCATTTCGTAATTCTCGTATACGTATCAGGTCAGCTCCAAGTGAAAGATCAGCAGGATCTAGACTTGCTCCCCATCCATTGGTTGGTGGAGATATTCCTGAGATCTTCTGATTTGTTAGAAGTATCAGCAATAAAGTGATATCGTATTTATCTGGATCTGGATTCACTGTTACATGTTGATATTGAACACTGGTAAGTATGTGCTTTCCTTTTAGTCGTTTTATTTCTGCCTTTATTTGAGGAGTTGCGAATAAAGTTGAAACATCTTCCTTTCGAACTTTGGAGTAAAATGTATCTCGCAAAGTCTCTGTTCCCACATCAACTACCAAAGTAATGATTCTATAGAAGTATGCAGAACTTTCTGTGCTCTCTGACATTTTGGACAGTTCATTGATGTTGGATCAAACACAAAATTAATACACAGGTCTATATAGTGGAGGCTTGGACATCAATCTAAAAATAAATAATAGAGACAAGTTGATAATTTTATAAGGTATATGTCAATAAAACCCAGGTATGCAAATTAGATAGCTGGATAATACTTCAAGCAAGTTTCAATACTACAACTCAAATAATTAGAGCATATAATTATTAGCAACACAAATTTTTGAGTTTAAAAAAGTCTTTTTTTTAGCACCTGTCTCAAAAGGACAAAATACACACGTTACAAATATCACACATTTATCAATTTCTTCACAATCATGCTGATTCATTCTCTTGAAAAAAATCATCCCTTTAGCTTTGATTATAAACTATTAAAAGTAGCAGCGCATGACTGAGAAAAAAAAAAGTTCAGAGACATCAACTGAAAAAAAGCAACTTTATTGTATAGCCCAACTAATAGTGGCCAGGGCTTTTTGCTATATACGACGGCCGCTCTTAAAAGACAGACAATATGTAATGTCAGTTTTTTTTAAATGGGTCTTGCAGACGAAATATTGAGGCTACTTATATAGTAAACATGATAAAGACAACAAAATGTTGCTATTAATTACAATTATTTGTAAGCGTTTCATTGCTGTCTTGTAATCGAGTTTGCTCATCCATTCTTTAGAGATCTAAATTACACACTGTTTGAAGGGATTTTTCTAGAGCATTTAAGTGGGGCGCTGCACCCTGCCATTCCCCCCTGCTGCCCGTTTGTTGTAACCCACATTCATGACATTAAAGATATGGAAACCATTTTAAAATCCTGTAAAGAGTTACATTTTGGTAGAGGCAAAGTTTTTAATTTTAATTGGCATTTTTTGATACTCAGGCATTCAAACATGCAAAAAATGCCCTGCCCTTAACTAAATGCATCCTGTTCTTTTTTAAAGGCACCCTGCCTGTTTTGCCAGTTGACTATATAATTATATGATATTAAACCGCCGCAAATTTAAACGACGTTTCCAATCACAATCAAAGATTCAGCGCCTTGGAAAATCATGTTTATGTGTCGGAAAAATTAATACTTATACCCAAAATTGTTTGAATAGTAACTTTCTTCACATGGTAACCTTAAAGGTGGATAATCAGATTTTGGACATGCAACAGATTTGTTTGAAAGTTTAACATCTGATCATTTACACTCATTTATGTTCACTTACCGTAGTGCTTAAATAGCGGCGATTAGTTAACTATTCAAACTGCGCCAAACAAGTCACTATGCTCCGAACATGGTGCTAATTTAAACATTTTACCGATTAACAAAATTAAAAGATTTGGTGTTTTCATAATAGCGCCAAAACAAATTCATACATTAATTGTCAGGTGTCCATGCGACCACGAATCTATGTAGTGATCAATTAATGGATTTATGGAAACCTCCTACGATCTGATTGGTTGACAGTACTTAACAGGCGACACCTTCAAATTTTATCATTTGTCTAATGGTTTATTGTAGATCGCGATGATTAGTGACCCTCTTTCCTCAAAGTTTTATGCAAACTTTTTTAAAACGATTGGTAAATAGATACGTAGATTTCCTTTCCATGAAGCATTATCGTGACTTCTTAAGTTTTCGATGTTCTTATGAATTCGACGGTGGCCATTTTTCTTGTTTATTTTACAAATCTCGCGAGATTTTTTAAAGCTCCGCCCACTCGGATGTAAACAAATGCTACCCTGTGCCGCACAAATGTTAAACTGATCAAACTATAGAAATCAGACATGTACTTATTGATTTTTATACTCGTTATAGATAATTCTTGTTATTTTGTTATTTCCAAAATGTCTGTTACTATGATACTAAATGAAATCACTTTTTTCATGTAAAAATTTAGAAAAAATTGTATGTTCGTCTGCTTCATTCATAACTTCCGTTATGGGTCACGTGATATGTCAAAAAAATGAACAGGGTGTTTTCAAAGTGCATGTGCACACTAGTATCTTCTTACCGTTACAGACTGCTAAAACATCTTCTGACAAGTCCCTTTCATATTTTCATTTCAGGTTAAGAGTAATGTTATTTTGCAGCTCTAATGAACAATAGACAATAGACACATGAGATGTGTTTGTTCTTTTCATAGAAAAATGAAAAAGTAAAAAAAAACGACGTTGTTTAATCCTGTTATTTGAAGGTGCCTACTAAACAACGGTACCGGTATCCTCTGGTACCGGTATCCGCCGGTATCGCCTATTATTGATTTTTCACACATTCAACAGACTGTTAATCCTTTTAAATAATCAATAATTGAGAGTGCCGTGTGTTTACATGGTTGAACAATTATATAGTATAAACTTTTTTTGGTAAATTTGAAGTATGTGTTACTTAAAATAATTAAATATGAAGCCGTAATGTACAAATTAAGATTAACTGAGATGCAATGGTTGGTTAAAGGACTAAACTCGGCCGTCTCTTTATGAAACCACATCAGTGCAATTCACACTTACATGTACTTGAAATCATTTAGTGACTGCTAATATATTTTGCCCAAATTGTCCATGTTTCAAATAATAAGTATGCATGTCTAGATTGCAAATGTGTAAGTCAAATAAATTAGATGTCACCAATAAATAGTAAACATGAATATTACTGTAATTAAAGACACCTCATCAATATGTCATTGCCATGTCATGTACACTTTTACCGAATAAAACAAGAGGGCCAAGATGGCCCTATATCGCTCACCTTGGTACAAGTCCACTTGCCTGGTGGAAGATCACTAGATAATGTTATATACCAAATAAGTTTTCCTATATACGCCTTTGTAAAACAAATGATCCCCCCCCCCCCCGGGCAAGGTCAATTTAGACCCCAGGGGCATAATTTGAACAATCTTGGTAGAGGTCCACTAGCCAATGCTACATGCCAAATATCTAAGCTCTAGGCCTTGTGGTTTCAGAGAAAAAGATTTTTAAAGTTTTTACTATATAAGCCTATGTAAAACTAAGTGACCCCCGGTGCGGGGTCAATTTTGATCCGAGGGTCATAATTTGAACAATCTTCGAAGAGGTTCACTAGCCAATGCTACATGCCAAATATCTAAGCACTATATAGGCCTTTTGGTTCCAGAGAAGAAGATTTTTAAAGTTTTTCCTATATATTCCTATGCAAAACTAAGTGACCCCCGGTGCGGGGTCAATTTTGACCCGGGGGTCATAATTTGAACAATCTTCGAAGAGGTTCACTAGCCAATGCTACATGCCAAATATCTAAGCTCTAGGCCTTTTGGTTTCAGAGAAGAAGATTTTTTAAGTTTTTCCTATATATTCCTATGCAAAACTAAGTGACCCCCGGTCAGTTTTGACCCGGGGGTCATAATTTGAACAATCTTGGTAGAGGTTCACTAGACAATGCTACATGCCAAATATCTAAGCTCTAGGCCTTGTGGTTTCAGAGAAGAAGATTTTTAAAGTTTTTCCTATTTGTTGCCATAGCAACCAGAGTTCTGCATGGAATGGAATTCTTTGAACAACTTTGATAGAGCTTCATGCAAGGAACATCCCTGCAAAGTCTCATCAACATTGGCCCAGTGGTTTCAGAGGAGATGTTGTTTGAAGGAAATGGTGGACGGACGTACGACGGACGCCGGACGGAATGCGATCCTAATAGCTCACTCTGGCACTTTGTGCCAGGTGAGCTAAAAACTAAAATTTATAAACTTAGCGATGTTATACTCTAAGAAACATAGAACTGACTAGATAAAATGAACGAACAAATAAATACAATTGTGGGACATGTTGTACAATTAAGCTTGTCAAAGACATACTAAACAATAACCAAGAGACCACAGGCCCCGTGCTTATAAAAGTTCCTTGAGCACAATCTCATGCTCAGCACAAAATCATGCTCAAGTTTTATGAAGTTATGTTTTGTTACTTAGTCGGGAAACATAACACTAATCAGAATGTCTGTTCTTCAGCTTATGTATCTTAATATTAAACCCCGACTTTGTTAATAAATATAACTTGACTTCATTTCATATTTATTGAGCATGATTTTGCGCTGAGCATGAGATTATGCTCAAGAAACTTAGTAGGAGGGGAAGCATCAGACATAAATAATTAAAAATATTTTTATAACCCACCACAGCAAGTAACTGCAATTATGTTTACATGTATGTGATGCGTACATTTGATATTTTTCAAGCGGGACAAAGGATTTATTATAAAAGCATATTTTACTCTAATTGCCGTCTTTTTCACAGCGACCGATACTGAATAACAACCCAATTAAGGGATTATAGGGGCCCCAAAGTGTCACCTTGTATATTGTCACTTTTTAACACGGATTAATTACTTAAATCTGAAGTCTATGAGAAAGTAGAATAAATGTGAAATTAAGAAGCTGCATATAGAGTGCATAAACAATAAAAAAAATCACTATTCACTAATTCGCTCTTAAAATTAAAACAGTCAAGAGTTGACATGAGTCACTTTCTTATATATGTACACAGCATAATTTACTGTTAATGTCGTAGGTTTACTAGCTTTCTGTTCTGTGATGGGGCATGTGTTTACCAGGACTGCAAAGGCACAATTACACAAGGAAATAAATAATTTCTGGTGGAAAGAAGAAAAAGTCAGGCGTAAGCCATATCGACTGTATTCCAAGTGCGCATGCATGAAAATGCATATCATTACAATATTACAGGCGCGCAATGCTAACAAATAGCATGAAACGAAAGCAAATAAGATGAACAAATGAAATGAAACAACTAATTACCTGCAAAGGCACAATTACACAAGGAAATAAATAATTTCTGGTGGAAAGAAGAAAAAGTCAGGCGTAAGCCATATCGACTGTATTCCAAGTGCGCATGCACCGGGTGAAAACCCGGGAATGTCAAAAATCGTGAAAGAGGCCCGTCATGCAAAATTAGTCGTTAGGTAATGAAATGAGATGAATGTTAATGTGGATGAAGAAAAATTAAATGAGTGGGATTTATAGGATGTATGGTCTGGTAAAGGATGTATGGCCTGTAATATTACATAATTATACTGACAAATACAACAGATATATATATACAAGAGACATGGACAGATCATATACTTAGGAACAAAGACATATAACATATAAACAAAATTAATGTGGTGTTCAACCTCGTGACATTAACATTAATTGAAAAAAAAATCAAATCTAGTAAATATTTAAATGCACGTGTTGTTAACTTGTAGCACACTTACCATGTTTAAATCACAGGAGTCTGAAATTCTATCAAAAAGACCCAAAAAGTCTATCTTTAAAAAAAACCACCCTCTCTATATAAAAAAAGAGGGTGGTTTTTTTTAAAGATAGACTTTTTGGGTCTTTTTTGATAGAATTTCAGACTCCTGTGTTTAAACATAGTCTGAAGTATATCACACACTTTTTATGAATTATTTTAAATATAATTTACGACTGTAAAAGGTATATAAAAGGAGATATATATGCAATGTCAATATAGACATGAAAGCATCATATTATCGTGAAAGAAAATACTCAAACTATGACTCGTATACATGAGATTTTAGTAAATATCATAAAATCTGCAAGTATTTTGTCCTGAACATAAATACCTAAACAGCCATTTAAACAAAAGCTTACTTGAATAATCTTACTCTTGTGCTTAATGTATTATTGTATAGAGAAATGTTTACCTGTACTTAAAATATTTATCACAATTTTTGTAGATTGAAAATAATTATTCACATAAAAAATGTGGGGTAATTGGTCAATGTTTTTATTTCCCACTTGGCATTTATCATCTTATATTCAAGAATGATCCCGGGTAACTCCATATGAAATATCGTGCCAGCTTCGTAGACCAAAAGTCTAAGGTAGCCCGACCCAGCTACCTACCACTGCCTTAACGAAAACGAAAGTAGAAATCTGCATCCCTTCAAGTTCAAACTTTTTACTCCTTCAGTAGTAAAATATAATACGGGAAAAACCGGGTTTTTCCCGTTCTTAAGTTACACGTAAATTAAAAATTATTGATGAATTAAGTGTAAAATGAATTTACAATAATTTCAATATATATACGTCCAAGTTGAATTTAGGTTCTCCGATACAGGAGCCATTTTGGATTTCGACTTCCGGTGGTTATGACTAAAACATTCCCGAAAACAACTCTTCTCCCTTTTTTTCATTCTTCAACAACCAGCTGATAACTGGTTGTTAAACTTAAAGATTTTTTAAAAACTTTTTAAAAGAAATTCATTATATGTAAAAGTGTTCCCCAATTTTGTCAGGAACGCTGAATTGGCGCAATTCCCCCCGCTGTAAGGGGAGATAATCGATGCGGTGCGTTATTAAAAAAGCGTCTACTGACCACGAACCGAGCGTTGTTTAATGGACGTCATCGTACCATTATACGGGAAAAACCGGGTTTTTCCCGTCCTTAAGTTACACGTTAATTAAAAATTATTGATGAATTAAGTGTAAAATGAATTTACAATAATTTCAATATATATACGTCCAAGCTGAATTTAGGTTCTCCGTTACAGGAGCCATTTTGGATTTTGACTTCCGGTGGTTATGACTAAAACATTTCCGAAAACAATTCTTCTCCCTTTTTTCATTCTTCAACAACCAGCTCATTACTAGTTGTAAAACTTAATGATTTTTAAAAACTTGTTAAAAGAAATTCATAATATGTAAAAGTATTTCCCCAGTTTTGTTAGGAACGCTGCATTGGCACAGTTCCCCCGCTATAAGGGGAGGTAATCGTTGCGGTGCGGTTTTTCAAAAAGCGTCTACTGACCACGAACTGTAGCGTTGTTCAATGGACGTCATCGTACCATTATACGGCACGTTGTATTATGATAACAGTTACAAATAATTAATGTATTTGGTTTTTCCCGTGGATAGGTAGCACCTATAGTTATATTACGGAAAGTTGTAGGCCTATTATGATAACAATTACAAATTAATAAATGCATTTGGTTTTTCCCGTGGATAGGTAGCACCTATAGTTATATTATTAACTCTACAAAAACAATAAAAAAAGGACCCAACAGTATGTTTAAATGCACTCAAACAATTCTTGTAATGTACTCTTACTGTTCTTTACGCTATTCTGAAAAATAGAACAAAATAATTACACAAAATACAGCTTCCGGTGTTACACCGGAAATAATAAATTTCGGACGAAACCGGAAAGTATATTTCAATATACAGTGCGGTCAATCGGACGTATCTGCGGTAAATAAGGAACTTTTACGAATTGGCTACACGGGTTACCCAAGTGAACAGTGTTGAGTAAGACAATTTCGCTTGTGCATTATATCTAATATGAAATACGTCCTACTTTATTACGGGGAAAGCCAATGTAAAACAAAAAATCTGAGTAGGTAGTTATTTAAATCCTGAAGCAGGCTGTGACCCAGCTTAGTTATTAATCATACAGCAGTTGGTTTAAAACCTTTATTCTTTTACTCTTTTTAACAATTTTAACAGTCATGCTTTTCTTAACCAAAAGAACTATATTGCAGTAACTTAATCCTTACCACCATTATAACACCCGGTGTACACCCTGCCCATAATCACGAGAGGTATGAGGCAGTACTAAGAGATAGAGATGGATAGGAATGTTACACTGTGACCGTTTGCAGCAATACCTCCATGTTTAAGCATACGCCCAAAAAAGTATAAAAACCCTACTTTATAAGGTTGGTGACTGCAAAAGACGTTTAAGACATTGAAATGGAATGCCGTATTTGCAAAACTGCATTGGATTTGCCCATAATAAAAGCAATTTCGCCTGAAAACCTCTCGAGAGTGTTCCAAATTACCTCCCTTTATTTATGAAATTTGCTGTTTTACGTTATTTACCGCCTCGTGCCGAAATATTAAGTAGCTAGAGGGCTGTTCTTCACTGACATATGTTCGAATGTTGTAAGTAACACATCAAAATGTAATTTCCGAGCCAGTGTTGATTTTATAACAATGAAAATGTTAAAAAATAAGAAAAAAATTGTGCGATATTTGCCTTTAGAGTTTAATAATTTGAATGTGATAAGGCAAAATCGGCTATATTTTATATTTACTGTAGCATTAAAGTATTCTCAACAATACAGAAACATTGAAAACAAATGCAGTACTGCAGTAATATGCAAATAGCTAGTTAAAAGTGATAGCTTGAGGAATTTTCCTCTGTCATTTGGGCCTAAAGCCCCCCTAATTAAGGCCGGTTTTACCAGTTTATGGGAAGCAGCCCTTCAAAATGCAAAGCATCAGTATTTTCATTCATTTTCGTTCAAAGTCTATTAGCACTTTCATTTTAAATGATGCTTAGCACACGGGTGAAGGTCAATTTCTTGAAAATTTCTTCATATTGGAGGGGGTGGGGTAAGAAAATAAGCAGTTTCAAGCACAGTGAATGGTGAATTGATTATATAAGCTCCTCAAAACGTAGAAGACACTTTGCTGCACTATTATCCTTGCCTCTGTAGTTATTGATATCAAAGAAATGACATGACAGCCAAAGAGGCATTCATGTACATGCTATTTCAAAGAGCCGCTTCAAGCAATAAATCAGATCCAACCCGTCGTGCTATTTAGGTCTATAATTTTAAGCATACTTAAAATAAAAATAACATAAAGCAATATTTTAGTGCAGAAATGTTTGTTTTATGATGTAGAGAGGTGATTTTGTCTATTGAAAACATAAGATCTGTCTTTAAGTCAGATGATCATATTGGAGTCCGGCTCAGGGATTGGCTGAAAAAAGTACAGGGAAACCCGTAAGATTAAATGAGACATTACCTGATTGGTAGAAAAAGTTGTTTTTCATTTACAAATGAAAAATACTTATTTGAAAAATTAAATGCAATGTCTTCTGCACGCGTAAGAATATTTTAGGACTGGTTATCATAATAAATAACACAGAAATCGCCATATAAATAAAAGGTGTACACATGCGGTTTAGACCCCTCAATCTCACCTGACTGAGTGGAGTGGTTGTCTCCCTTGCCAAATTCTAAAAAGCTGGATTGATTAAGCCCATCTAAAAACAGCATTTTCTGGTGCCTAAGAGACTAATCTGTTCGAAAAAAGCAATTTCATTAGTCAACACTCTATAGGTGGGTATGATACAGGGTCACCTTTTGACTAGATTTATAATGTAAGTCAATGGGGAAAGCAATAGGAGTATCTGACCGTAACCACATCTTGTTCGCGGTCAGACAAGGGTTCAAGATTGCGGACTAGAGTAGTGATTATCTGCAGTTTGCAGTTGATCAATTCGACAAAAACGGTGGTCGAGTTTCAATACACGAGTAATGAGAATAGCCAATCCGAAAATGCTCTAAGCTTTTGTTTCAACTGACACTCGACCTAGTCATAGAAATATATTAACGCGCGTCTATATGGAATGTTATTTATTTGTTTCTGAAAAGATGACGTTTTAGTTGAACTCTAACCTAAAAAAAAGTTCTGCTTTTATAAACCAAATTTCAACAACTGCGTAAAGTATAAAGTCTAATATATATAAATCAGCTTATTGTTTTCCATTCTAAAAAATATTAGTAAGTCTCCGTGGTGTAGTGGATAAATCGATGGCCTTCTAATTTTAGTAGTGGAGTTCAAATCCCATTCAAACCCTTTTTTCTGTTTTTCTTATCTTTTCAAGCTTTAAACCAACTTTTTAAATGTTTTATCTGCAAATATTCATAAAATCTTCATTCATGTCAAACTATTAAGGATATTGACAATGTAAAATTTAGACTAGCTTGAAAGTCCATTGCTAAGACCACATCGAATTTATATTAAATCCTGAATTGTAACAGGCGTCTTCTTAGAATGAAAGTATGACATACTGCATCGAATGTGACCATAATGTGTTGAAAATTTGAGTTTTACAAACGAATTGATAAATCATATTTTGCATTTTCAAAAAAAAATGTAAGTTTTCCAGTTTTCAAAAATCTTTGTAATTTTCCAAACATCTCGCAGAAAGAGACTGTAAATAGGTTGTATTTGAATAAGCATGCCTATTTTTAAATAAAGCTGAAAGAATTTCACTTCCAGTGATCTGCAACGTAGATTTCTGACTGTTGCCAACATGCAATAAAGTGAAAGTAGGACAAACAGACCACCAAGGTCAATCTAAGGAAATACAAAAACATTCACTCGTTTTTCTGCAGCAGTATTTCAAACAGGGAAATACTCCACGGCTATTGTAAAGTTTAAGAAGCCAGTTTCAAACTGTATTTCCTTGTTTCAGTTCCTGAAGATTCAATTTGGTCTTAGTAATGGACCTTTAAAATACGGTAATGGTTGATTACAGAACTTGTTATTCGAAATTCTAGACAGTAAAAATTAACCATTCCTTACTATTACATATATTAAGAATAGTATAAAGACAAAACTTACCAGATTGGAACTGGTGCCCCATTCTCAAAATTCGCATTTTGCTTTGATTCTTATCCCCTTTACCTTATCTTTTTGGTCTAAAGTTTTAAACCTTTTAATCTTATACACCACGGACAGGCTCATGATAAGTAATGCCAGCAATTTAAATCAGAAATAAAAGATATTTTCAAACAGTTTGATGAGAAAATGGATAAACAGCTTACAAAGCTTGACCAGAAGTTTACACATGTCCTAGATGAAGTTAAAAAAGAAATTAGCATTGTAATACTAGAATTTAATGATACAAAAGAAGAAGTCAAAGATCTGAAAACAAAGGTATCTGAATTGGAAAATAGTGTCAGTATCCAGGCTGCCAGACAAGATACAATGGAGAGCAGACAGAATGAAAGAGTATCTAACAAATCTAACATTGAACTTGAGGAGATAAACAGGAAACTGCTGTTGATGGAGAAGTACGATAGAAAGTACAATCTACTCTTCTATGGTATCGCAGAAGAAGAAAAAGAAGACATTAATACCAAACTGAAAACATTTTTCACAGACAAACTTGAGTTAAAGTCAGAAAGGGTACAAGAAATGCAATTCGTAAATTGTTATAGAATGCCATATGAGGGAAACGGTCCAAGGCCAGTAATTCCAAAGAGTTTGTTTACTCCAAAGCACTAATGCCAGTTCTAAGAGATAAAAAGATGCGGATCTTGACAGATCTGACAGTTTGCATGAAGAAAAAAAGATCACAGTTGGCAAATCAAGCATATAAGCTTAGAAAAGAAGGGCAAAAACCCGCATAACGGAGAAAGGTCTGTCCGTATATCTAGAAGTAAGGATGACAAAGAAGATCCCTGGGAGAGAAAACATGTAGAGCTTTAAACTAAATGATCACAAAAAGCCAAAGGCAGATACAGTTACATTGTACCTCGAAAATGTGTTTCACTTTAATAACTAAATACGAGACTATAATGAACAAGTAACATATTTCAAGCTATTAGTTTTTTTGACAATAAGTATATCATGTGCACAGACACCTGTATATGATGTATACAATTATCTGACACTTAACTACATGTATACTCAGTACATGCAAATGGAAGTAATATAAGTGAAGGTTCATAATCGTAACCGAAGTTCAAGTACATTTATTTCCTTCAGGAAAGCCGTTCAAATACACAATTGTAAACATTTATATCTATAAATAGGTATTGTCCGACTAACCTATTTAATTTTACTCATGCATGTAAAAAATCGCTATCACTCAAACCGACCTTTGTAGTAGTAAGCACGTGTCTTCCTTTTCATTTAGAAAAGATAAAAATCTAATGCAGATAAATGATGACCTCGTAATGACCATTCATGGTATTTACCCAGTACCGCATATATGTACTAACTATTATGAACTAATTATTATTGAATTAATAGATAATATATGTTTCATACCTTCTCTGAGACACGTCTTGCGGATCTCCTTTTTCTTTCTTTTTTGGTGATATTCAATGAGCATGCATACACAGTAGATTTCTCTTTGTTCATGTTGATGTAGATAATAAATATTGGTCCAAACTGCAGTCTGCTCTTACTTGCAGTGTAGTACATTAAATGCAATTTGTTTTTGGTATGACATACACTGAAAGACAGTTCTTAGTTGTTTTTTTTTATTTTTTTGGTGTTTTTTGTTTGTTTATTTCTTTGTTTTTGGTGTTGGATATAAATCTGTTTGAATCACTAAGCTGCATAAGCTACTGAAACACACATATAAATTTAATTTAAACTCTACTTACAATCGCGGTGCATCCTGGTCCTCTTTCAGATATTAATGTTTCAATTATTTTAAAATTACTAGCTTAAAATAATGCATACTTATGTAACTGATGATTCCAGGAAGAAAACAACTTACTTGTAAACAGTGTCATGTAACCAATACATAATAACTACATTGTGATGATAAGAACTAGTTCAAGTTGACATTTTTTGTGACATCGTAACAGGTGACCTTATAACAGAGAATTCGTAGAATGTCTGACAAGAGTAATTAACGACAATAAAATCCATGCATAATTGTTGAAATAGTTATTACTACTACCGGTTTTTAAAAATTAAACACACAGGGAGTAATTTTCTTTCAATACATATTGTTAACTCATTTATATCCGCACGCGGCTAAATATCACGTGCTTGATTGTGTAGTAATATTCCCGCAATCTCTTGTCTGTGTGATAGATGTCAGACAAGGAAATACTGAAATATATAGATCATTTAACGAACATTATATTTTCTACTTTCATTCCATGTTGTATTGTAATATAAACTGGAATATGTGGTGGTTAAACATCTTTATGCCAGTTTAACGATTGCGGTCTATTGAAAAACATTGAAAATGTTAACATATTTAGACCCGTGGTACTTATAAGATTTATTTCACTCTTGCCCATGTTCCTTCATTTATATTCTCTTTAAGGAAGTATTTTTTTCCTGTTTTCGCTCTTTTTTGTTGATTGTTTTTTCTTGTTCTTTTTTCTCATTGTTTATGAACTTAGAGTCATGTTTATATACAAGAAATTACATTATGTTATTGTTATTTGTTAAAGTGCCTTTGTGTGTGAACTGGTATGTATGGTAGAGATACTCTATGAAAATGGCTGATCTGAAAATAATTCATGTGATTATAGAGGCTTACATGATACTAATAAAAGAGCTGACGTTTTTAAGTTTTTGCAAGAAAAAAAGGCAGACGTCGTTTGCCTCCAGGATTTACATTTTACGCCCGATATGAGCAAACATTTAAAATGAATGGAATTATCAGTTATTTTAGTTTTGGCGAGGCAAATTCAAGAGGTGTTGGAATACTTTTTAAACGAAATTTGGATTTTAAACTACATTAAAACTATTTTTATGATTGTGGAAATGTTATTCTCATGGATCTATCAGTAAAATCTAAGCGCTTTACTCTTGTAAATATATATGGACCAAATACTGACAAGCCTACATTTTATAAGGGCATTTGTCAAACTACATTGTGTATAGATAAAATAGGAAATGATTCGTATGTATCATGCGGATATTTTAACTAAGTGTTTAATGTTGATCTCGACTACTATAACTACAAGTCAGTAAATAATAACAAAAAAGCTAGAACTTTGTTGCTGGATTCTATTAAAGAGAATTAAATGCTAATATAAGGAAATATTCCTGGAGAAGGACAAATCCTGTACAACAAGCACGGCTTGATTTCATTTTAGTAACTGGAGATTTTCTTCCGCACTTTAGAAATTGCGACTTAGACATTAATTATAGGTCAGATCATTTGCTTGTAATTTTGACTTTAGATTTAGAAAACATTTCACATGGTAAAGGACTGTGGAAATTTAACAATTCTTTACTATATGATAATGATTATTTAAAATGTATTAATGAAACAATTGTTGACATTAAATTACAATACTGTCTGCCTGTATATAACAGCGCAAATATTTCCTACGTTGGAGATGAAGAAATACAATTTACAATTGATGATCAACTATTTTTAAAGACTTTATTGATGGAAATAAGAGGGAAAACCATCTCGTATTCCAGTTACAAAAACAAAAAAAGAAATAGAATGGAAAATTATTTAATTGCAAAAACTAAAGATCTAGAGGAAAATCTTTCAGAAACGACAAAAGAACCTTTAATTCTTTTAAAATCTGAATTACAAAATATAAGGCAGGAAAACAAAGTTGATTGATAACGCAGAAAAGCCTTCCAATTTTTTCTGTAGCCGTGAAAAAAAAAATCGTTATACAAGCAAAACTATTCCCTTTTTAGAAAAAATAATGGAACAATAATACATTCACAACATGAAATTTTAAGAGTCAGAGCTTTTTACAAATCTTTATATACTAAAGTAAATTCTGCTATAAAAATTGATATAGACACCTATTTAGAAAATACATCAGTTCCGAAATTGACTGATGTTCAAGCTGATAATTTGGAAGAATTACTCTCGTATTCAGAAGTTACAGAAACGCTGGGTAATATGAAGAACGATAAAAGCCCCGGATCTGATGGACTTTCTACCAATATTTTTAAGTATTTTGGAAGCAAATAGGGCATTTTGTTGTAAGGGCTATTAATCATGCTTACCTTAAAGGCGAACTCTCTGTTACACAAAAACAAGGCATTATTACTTGTATACCAAAATGTGATAAACCTAGACAATATCTGAAGAATTGGCGTCCCATTACCTTATTAAAAACCGTATATAAGTTAGCCTCAGGTTCTAAAGCAAAAAAAGCTCAAGTCGATGTTAGATATACTTATAGAAAAAAATCAAACAGGGTTTATTAAAGGTAGATTCATAGGGGAAAATACTAGACTATTGTATGATATTATGAAATTTACTGAAACTAACCACATTCCAGGACTTCTAATGATGATCGATTTCGAAAAGGCATTTGATACCTTATGTACTAAATTTATTAAAGAAATGATTGATTTTTTCAACTTTGGGCCAATGTTTAACAAATGAATATCATTATTTTATACAGATATCAAAACGTCAGTTCAGCTAAATGGATACTTGTCTGCCTTTTCCCCATAGGGTTGGGTCCAATTAGCCCTTATATTTTTAATGATACATGTATCTGTAAATAGTAAAACTTTTATATCACGTTACTCGGACATATTCGGACATTATAATATACTGCGTTTAGAAATTTTAAAATATACATTTTTATGTAAAAGAAAAGAATTTCTACCGTCTATACAAGGACTGAAGGGGTTTTTAAAAATCGACTCTCAAATTGCTGATTAAACTTGCAAAATAGGAAAGAAATTAGCATATGGTCTCCAATATATATGATATGTTCCACATAGATATACATGATTTCTATTTTTGACATTTTTTACAGGTTACATGTAAGTTCTGTGTTTAAATAATGACTCTAAAAAAGAGGTATTTATGGGTAACTGTTTATTATAGAACAACACTAGGAAAATACCCATGTATTTTTCCCCTTGTTTGTTTTATGTTTGTAGTTTGTATCCATATATGCAGATTACGTTTCATATTGAATATTATGTATATTTGTGAGATTAGGAGGGGATGGTTCCCCGACCACTGCCTAACCGATGAATGGGGAAAATAAACGGGGTTACCCAATAGGGGCCTGAAAAAAAAGTCTACAACATTGATATAACAATCCATATTCTAAAATTATGTAATGTTCATTTCACTTTTTATCTGACGTTATCATTTTGCTCATTGAACGCCATTTTTGCCGCGACTCTGACGCTTTGGATCAATACTTTCCTTATGGTTAGTTAGAGAAATGGTACTAGTTTTGTTCTTGAATGAACTGGTCGCCTCCAATTTCAAGAGGTGTGCGAAATATTAAATCAAAAAAAAAGAAAATAAAAGATGGAGGTTGAAAGCATTAACTGAACCTGCTGACAAGATGTCTGGTGGGAGGTTGTTCCATTTCCCTCATTGTGGGGGAAAGGAATGTCTGCTGGCGGTTGATGCTTATGGGATACGGAATCTTTGAGGAATAGTTACTGTTGTTTCTAGTGTTGGACAGAAATGGAATAAGGTGTTTGTAAGCTGGCTATCTGTTTGCTGATGACTCTGTATAACATAATAAGTGTGGTTTCTCTTGGACTGTCGGACTATCCGCAAAACTTGAAAGGTCAGTTTCATATCTGGACCGCTTTCTTCCCATCGATTCCGTAGTGCCATTTTATTTGAATGAAGTTGTCTACAGGCATGTGAAAGAAATCGTAACGATGGAATCTGTCTGTTTGTTACTTTCCATATTTGATGTTATTTCATCTGTAAATTCTAGATTTTGACAAAGTTTCAACGGACATTGCTTTCCTGTAGCCGCGCTGAAATGGATACAGTATGTCTTTGCCCTCGCTATGATGTGTCTTGTTATACATGTTATATGTTTTTAGAGTTTGCAGCACAATTATATGCAATATTATAAAGAATACAAAGAAATTAGAGTACTTATCGAATTTCATGATATACATTTTTGGTTTTAACGACAAGCGTTTAAGGGAAGGACGCGTACACTACCTTAAGGGAACTGTTCCGGCTAGTGTTTCGCCGATGTTAGCAGACGAAAGGCCATTGCACAGGTGTAAAAAAATCACAACTGTATTGGATGAACCCAAAAAGTGATTTTTTTCATATTTAGCCTTTGACCAGCGCATTCTATTCAATGACTAAATGCAAGTATTCTGATTAAGTTTCGGTTGACTTGAGTGCCGATTACATAAATTATGAGCGTTCTGGTGTGTACACAAGAAAATCGTGTTTGGGGCATGCAGGAGCGAAACATTCAACGTATTTTAAGTTTCCGCTTGCATGTAAAAGGTAAAGGTAAGTATTTGTTTATTATATTGTCACCCCTACTTGGAGGGCCAGCAATTTCTGACTTATGACAAACCATCTTTTTCTGAGAACAAATACCTCTGGAAACCTATCTTTTTAATACCAGGCCCCTGGGAGGTAGGCATACGGCAGCCATTATTTAACTAGCTGGCGGCTCACCACCGACCATATCAGAACGGACCCCTGCTTGTATTCAAACTTTAGACCTTCCACTCCCGAGGCGGATGCCTCTACCACTAGACAAGGGACACGGATGCACTGGATCGCCCGCATCATTATAACGTACTGCATATGCCTAACTGGCCTTGACAAAAGACAAAAGTGTCTCAATTATTTTTTTGATTGTGTAACTTACGTGGTTGATTGTGTGGTGCGAACGTTCTTAAACTTGCAATGGTAAAAATCGTGTTTTTTCTGTACATAGTGCGATG